>VTPC01001530.1:0-17388 GCA_011009095.1 Ignelater luminosus
ACCGTTACAACTCTAAAGTGCCAAATCTGGAATGTACGGAAACAAAGCAATTTCAGGTTTGTGACGGATTTTCTTCTGTCTTACTCTGTGTAATGAAGCACCTCTTGTGTAATCGTAAGGTTTCACAAAACCTCACCGAGTTAACTCCCGAGTGTTTAACATGCCAAAAAGGATGAGATAACGGTTTTGATTTCTTCAGTGATGGAAATTTAGGAAGACGATTGCCAAATGATAACCGTCACATTAATGTGCGATTCTGATATTAATGACTAAATCGTTTTCGCGAACTTAGAGATTAATAACCTTCGGAGTTACTGCGTTTCAAAATATTGAAGAATTGTCACTACACTCATTTATTCCATCAGCCAAAGTGGTTCAAAAAGAAACTCTTAATGCCTGTACTTGCGCCTATTTTGAACTTGAATTCTACCCAAGCATGCTCTAATGTTTTATAGTTGAGACTCAACTCAAAAATGTTATTTTGTGTTTGTGCTCATGATCAAGATAAAGAAATAGGCAACTAGAGTCAAACATACATTTGCTTACGTACTGACTATGAATATGGGCATGTGACTCTACAGCAATTTTGCAAATTTTGTGGTTACAAGTTTTAAAATACTGAGCAACTGTCACAACACCAGTAGTTTCCGTCAACTAAAAGGGGTCCAAAGATAATTGAGTCAACGTAAAAAACTTCAAAGTCACCGCTGCTTTGTATTTTTCTAATAACTCAAATTGCTGCTAAGCTTACTTGTAGTGGGTGCAATATAGGCAGACCATGAAAAATGCATTATTCTTCCTGAAATTTTATGCAAATACAGGGGCATCTCAAATAATTACAGAAGCCACTCAGCCATTTAGATGATTTTCTTTAAGGTTTAAAAGAAAGGTGACGGTCTGCACAGGCTGATACTTCTAGAACTGCTTAGATATGAATTCATTGGAATAAACTTGACCCGATCCCAAAAGCAGGATCACAGTTTTAGCCAAACGCGATCATCTACAACCCAACACACATCGCCAGTTGCAGCCTTGTTTTCTTAATCTTTTTTGGAAAAATTAATCTAACTATGATCGCATGTAGTGCTTTGATTTTCGATTCAAGACCGCCTGAGGCGACCAATGCTTAAGCTGTCCTCTCTCTTATTTGTTATTGCCAAAAATCTCCTTAAAAAAAGTTGATATAAATTACTCTCATCGTGTTGAGTTCGAACGAAGCTAAAGCTAAAACTTCCGTTTCGTCCCCGACAGTCTTTTGTACCACAGCAAAATATCTTTGGTAAAATCATCAATAACAGTTTTAAGGTCCAACATCATTTACTTTAAAAGTTTATTAAGATAACTTCGCTAATAAATTAGGCCAAAATCTGCAAATTTCTAACCAATATCATTCTTTACAGTTAGACAAAGGAAAACTCCTGATTCTGTTGTCTTCTCCTGGTTTCTAGGTGTACGCAATGTATGTTGTTCATATGCAACTTTAAGTGATCTTTTCTTTTAGCTCTATAGGCACATTCTCCTACTGGACAGCTAAACACTGGGTCTTTACCACATTCAAATTTAACGTGAGTATGAAGTGACTGTCGATGTCGGTATATTTTGTAACATCGTCTGCACTGATAGCCACCTATAACAGATATGAATTAGGAATAATTTAGTGTGACACACCACAAACCTTTCTCGCAAATCCAAAGACAGTAGAATTTTCATACTAATGTAAATGATATGCTTATACATTTTCAGTAAAACAAAATAAAATCCTGAGTTTTAGCCACCGAAACTTTAATTAAGATAAACAATGCAAGATATCACAAAATGTTCTTTATTTAAAGTCCTCTACATATCCTATGTAAATCGTTCTAATAAAACATTTTTTACTGCGTTTTATAAAGGTGCTTCATTAGGCTCTCCTCTGGAAAAAATGGAATTGATGCCCACGAGATCCATGGAATTTATCAATCTAATTTTACCCACCATCTTGTCCATAATACGTAACTTGAGACGATTTAAGCTACAGTTTGCGATATAACCTAGAAATAGCTACTCTAGTAGAAGCACACAGTCTACTAATCTAAATGGAACTATAAATGACAAATAAAATTTTATTCTACACTGAAGTTTTATGTTTCTTAGCAAAATAATGTAATATCAGTTCTTGTTTGTAATAAAATTTAACCAAACACTGATCGCACTGATACTGTTTCTCTTTTCCACACTCAACTCGTTGATGTCTTCTTAAATTCTGTTGTAGAGTATAGGATCTGCTACAACGATCGCATTTAAAAGGACGAAGGCATCTTTTCTTTGCTCTTTGATAGACGTATCCTACAATAACATAATACGTTAGAAAATGAAACGTGTGTTATATTAAACATACAAAACACTTACGTGCAAAAAGCAATAAACTCAAATAACACTACAAAAATCCATGCATAATGCTAGCCTGAAACGAGAATGGATTTTCATTAAGTTGTATACAATATCTCACTGTATGCCGACATTTTTGATTTGGACAATCTATAATTGCGACAGATAAAGAAATATTTAGCCCAACGCTGAGAAAATCCTGAACTCATAATTACAAAGATTTTTTTATCAAAATGTATCTGTGCATCTGTTTCTTATCAAATACATTCTCGTATATTAATAATTAATATCGTGAGTAAGAGAGGTCTTGCACTTTGAATAGAATGTAAGCAACTACACGATTTCAAAGGCAATAATCTCAAACGGTGATACGCATAAATGAAGTTTTGGCTTCGTAATTTAAAGACAATGAGCGTAGATACCTAATACACAAGATAGAGTATTACGTTCTATGCTCAAATGATCAGACTTCAATCACTGAAGATATAGATCAAGTGACAAGTTCAAATCAAGTACACCATAAAAGATTAAATGCGTTTATTAAAATTTAAGAACAATCAACAAACTGCAATTAGTACAGTTATCCGCTATGGTATCGATCCTACTGTATCACCACTTCATGCTTTTTTCCCATGTAATGTCTCAAATCGTATTTTCTTTTGTACTGATTCGAACACACGCTATACACAAAGTCTTTCCCTTTTCCACAATCTCTAGATAAATGCACACCTAAGGAATTTCTGTTTTTATACAGCTTGGAACATTTCGGACATTGAACCATAATAATATCGTTCTCTATTTGAACGGTTAAGAACCCTAAAACAGTAATATTGTTATAGTGTTATGACTAATATCAATCCAAACCAAAAGTTAACCAACCTACCTTCTTTTAGTATAGCTTCAACTACTTATTTCGGCAATCAACTTATTCGATATTAATAATAGTAATTATGAATAAAAATGGTACAACCATAGATTATTAATTTTATTTATTAAGCTTGATAACAGTACTGAACAGAAAAATTACCACACACAACTAGCCAAATACAAATTAATGTCGATATCAGTTAATTAAAATGCCTCCTTTCGTGAGTCTTCATATTAAATCGATGCTTGAACAATCTATTACATATGGAACAGGCAAACCTTCCAGGTTTCTCGCACTCGTTTCGTATATGACGATTTAACGAATCGTATCTTCTGTAAATTTTGCTGCATTGTTGACATTCAAAGATTTGCTCTGAAATTAGAAGATCAACTTTATTTATTTTCTTCAGCAAACTGTAAGTACCGAAACAAACATCAGCAACAAATTTCTATGAATAATAAGAAAACTCTTTCAGAAAACCAAGTGTGTAAACAATTTCTAATATTGCACAGACTCTCAACTAACTTATAACTATAATCTAATAAAAAGACTACCAAAATGCAAACTAACTAGATAGATGGCAATACAATATCCTATTCGGTCTTGAAGTAAATAGATACTAAGCTGCTCAAAAAGATCAGAAGAATTTTCCGTTGTACTATAGGTATGTGTAACGGGAAAAACCTGAAAAAGAGGCCTAATGCCCGTTACCAATATCGGAAGATGTTCAATCCCGTAGCTCCAAGCCGAAACTCTAAATATGTCTTAAAGAAGGTAAAAATTAAGGGCGCCAGAAGCTGGAAATCAAAAGGCAACCATAAGCCAACCCACGCAACTTCTCATAGGTTAACACCCTGTATACAAGTAACTCAGGGAATAACACCCTGTACATGGACTTCTCACAAAATAACACCCTCTGTATGGGCTCTACACACAATAACAACCTGTATATGGGTTCACCTGAACTGTTCACAGTAGACACTTTATTCGTCAAGATACTCAAAATATACTGCTTGGCGTTCTAGTTTCAAAAATGCTGGTTACACAAGATTTTAGTGGGGTGATCAACTTGATACATCCTTACTTACCAAATAAATATTAAATATGCAACAATCTTGAGCCTGCTAGCCACACGCGTATGTATCAATATTTCTAGCTGAAATCACATTAATCTTATGCACAATAATATGTCTCTTCGAGCCCTTCTAAAGATCTCCGGCTGGCTTACACTATTTAAAAGAAATAAACACAAAAACATACAAAGAAAACCAAGCTCTTACAAGTATATTTCAATAAAGCGCATGGGTAACTTTACTTTAATTTATAAGTCCATGTAAATAAAAGGACAAAGGAACACTGAGATATACAGTGTGCCCAAAATAAGTATGCACAGCATGGGGATCTTGGGAACGGTAAGAGATACAGCATCGCTTAAATGGGATGAAACTTGGCTATTCATAGGACCTTTTTGTTGGCGTTTGCAAAATCTAGATACCTTGGATAGTTTCAGGAATATTTAAAAGAAAGTAGTTTTCTTGATGTTCGTTATTATTTTTTCTTTCCTTTATTTGAAGAGATATCGAAAAACTAAAACCATTTTTTCAGTGTCACTTTTTGTTTTCTGTTAAAATACGCTAACAAAATTCCTGTACAACGTTTCGGTTTCGAGTAACCATCATCAACCTCATTTTTTTTAAATAGACGGAAAAATAATTGGAAATTGTTTTGAATAGCTCTTGTTATCACGGTTCTAATGATGTAAACATGACAGGGTTATTTTGGTTTTGATTTTTTTGGGTTGAACGCAGCTGTGACCAACTGTAATAATTACTGCTCATCTTCAAAATTTTGGTTGAGCACATGATTCTTGACATAACCCCAGAGAACAGAAATCTATCAAGTGATCGTGCAGGCCAGGGTACTGCAGATTGCATTAATTTATAGCATAAGAAATCAAAATAACCCTATCATGTTTACATCATAAGAATCGTGACAACAAGAGCTATCCAAAACAATTTTTAATTGTTTTTCTAGTCCAGTCAACGAAAGGGTTGTAGAGGACATGGAAGGGGGGAGAGTTTTTCTCTTGAGGAATGTGTTGGGGGTAGTTAGGAAGTAAACATACTAAAAGTCCCCGCTCTTAGCCCAGCCGCTTCAGGGGGGGAGGGGGTGGAAAGGTCCCTTTTTTCGGTTCTTCGCTTATAACTAGGAAACGGTGCATCGTACGGTAAAAATTATATGTCACAAAATAAAAGATAATTAAATTTCCTACAAGAATGTTTATATTCATTTTCTTCCTATGTGTTACAGTTTCCCAGATATTCGCCAGGGAAAATCGATAATTTTAAGAAAAGCTTTTTTTGCCTCACATTTTTCGTCAAACTTGTCCTTCTAACTCCTCAGCCTTGTTTTACAGAAAAGTCGTCTGACAGGAAGTTGTAGAGCATTGAATTTTCTTCAAGAATATGTAACGTTTACCAATTTGAAGTTTTCGGATAAATTTCGTGATTTCGCAAGAAAAGTCAATGAATGCCCGAAAGTGGGTTGTAGAGACATTTTTCTCTTAAGGAATGTGTTGATGGTAGTTAGGAGGCAAACATACTAAAAGTCCCCACCCCTAGCCCTGTTGCTTCAGGAGAGGGGGTGGAAAAATCCCTTTTTTCGGTATTTTGCTTATAACTCGAAAACAGTGCGTCGTACGATAAAATAGAAGACAATTACATTTCCTACAAGAATGTTTATATTCATTTTTTCTTTATGTGTTATAGTTTCCGAGATATTCGCCAGCGAAAATCGATAATTCTTTTTTGCCTCACATTCTTCGTCAAACTTGTTCTTCTAACTCCTCAGACTTATGTTTTCAGAAAGGTCGTCAGACGGGAAGTTGTAGAGCATTAAATGTCCTTCGAAAATATGTATTTAGATTAATTTATCTTCTATAGGTCAGAAGTTACAGCAATTTGAAGTTTTCGGATAAATTTTGTAATTTCTCAAGAAAACTACGCTTTTGTTATTATCGTTATTTATGTATTAAAAAACTAAAATTTGGCAGGGCTAGGTAAGATTGTTTTTAAATTTCAGTTTTTTAATACATAAATAACAATGATAACGAAAGCATAGTTTTTTTGAGAAATTACGAAATTTATACGAAAACTTAAGATTGCTGTAACTTCTGACCTGTAGAAGATAAATTAATCAAAATACATATTTTCAAAGCAGATTTAATGCTATAAACTTCCCGTCTGACGACCTTTCTGAAAACATAAGGCTGAGGAGTTAGAAGAACAGGTTTGACAAAGAATGTGGGGCAAAAAAAATTATCGAGTTTCGCTGGCGAATATCTCGGAAACTATAACACTTAAAAAGAAAATGAATATAAACATTCTTGTAGGAAATTTAATTATCTTTTATTTTGTGACGCATACTTTTTACCGTACGATGCACTGTTTCCTAGTTATAAGCGAAGAACCGAAAAAAGGAACCTTTCCATCCCCCTCCCCCATGAAGCGGCAGGGCTAGGGGCGGGGACTTTTAGTATATTTGCCTCCTAACTACCCCCAACACATTCCTCAAGAGAAAAATTCTCCCCCCTTTCATGTCCTCTACAACCCCCTTTTAGGTATTCATTGACTGGACTATTCCGCCTATTTAAAAAAATAAGGTTGATGATGGTTACTCGAAACCGAAACGTTGTACAGGAAGTTTGTTGGCGTATTTTAATAGAGAAGAAGAAGTGGCAATGGAAAAGTGGTTTTAGTTTTCCGATATCTCTTCAAATAAATAAAAGAAAAAATAATAACGAAAACGAGAAATCTACTTTTCTTTAAATATCTCTGAAACTATCCAAGATATCTAAATTTTGCAAATGCCAACAGAAAGGTCCTGTGAATAGCCAACTTTCATCCCATTTAACCGATCCTATATCTCTTACCGTATCCAAGATTCCCATGCTGTGCTTCCTTATCTTGGACACACTGTATATAAAAGAAACTAACATATTAATGTTCCACTCGAAAGGGAGGAACCAAAGCAGTTGTAAGAAAATTAATTATTCGTTCAAAGAGCAAAAAACATACGTTATAAAAGAATAACATTTGTGATTTTTACCAACTTCTTTGCAAATCTGTGGACTTCCAAAATGAGTATTTACAAATTAGTTTACTTTATTCCTAAACAATCACAAGTCAGATAGTTACTTTTAAATTCGTTTCACAAAGCTAATTATTATATCCTTTGATTAAAATTTTAAAGATTCTCTCTAAACACTTGCAAATAGTCTTTGTTTCTTTGTTTTCTTGTTTAGAAGTACCTAGTAATATTTTTACTCTAACCTTCTGTGTCCTGTTGTGGATGACATTTTAGAATGGTTTAATGTGGGGGCTAAGTGTCTGCCCTCTGTTTTTTAATTGCCGAAGTGGATGTTTTGGTCGTCTTTGTTCGTGTTTGTTTGGGTTAAATTGTCAAGGTTCGTTATAGTCTTAGTCATGTTGTTGTGTTTATTTGAGTGAGTTGAGAAGTTCTGGTAGTAGTTGTAGAAAAGCTGTTGAGATATCTTTTTTATTTATAGCGTCTATTGCAAGAGATAACAGTTGTTGCAGTAGATTTGGGTTGCTGGTGTAAGCAGCGTTGCCCAGTAGCTGGTGTAGAAGGGCTGGATTCTCGTTTTGCATCGCCGGTTGAGTGGATGTGGAAGGTCTTGCAACCAGAACTGGAAATTTGACTGCAGCGGCGTAGCTTTTTGGGTGAGCTAAATCGGCAGTCTCGGAGTTCATAAAGTTGTATGTGGAGGATGGAGGGAGATTGTTGGTGGCGGGACGGTGGTGGTTACCATAGGTTGAGTGGCTGCTATCTTGGGGAAGCAAAAGCAGCCACGATAGCTGGCTGGGTGACTACCCTTGCAGTTGGCGCACGTCACAGGCTGTTCTTTAGGTTTCGGGCAAGCTGTCGAGGGATGGTTATCACTGTATTTTACGCAACGCGGTTCAGAGTGGCAGCCGCGCTGTGTGTGCCAGGGTATTGTTGTCTTTCTTCTTGTTGGGCGTTTCTGTTTTTGCCGTTAGTAATAGGACAGTTTTGACGTTCCAAATGTCTTTATAGTTTCCAGTTCTGTCTAAGAGTGCTGGTACCAGAAGGATTGGGCGTTTTTATTTTCCTACATGTAATCGGGAAGCCTTGCGTTGGTAAGTCTGTGGCGATGTCGTCGATGGCGATTCCCTCCGGGATACCTCGTAGTACAACTCGTAGTGGTTTGTCTTCTTTTAGTTGGAATGTGTAAAAGGATACCCTGTCGTCGTCGAGAAAGTGTATCATGCTTCTGTAGTCCTCCACGCTGACGGATTGGACACTGATACCGTCGGAGAAAAGTTGATTTTGAGGCGAGTGAACTCGCTGGAGAGGGTTGTCCATTTGTTTTTGTCCTTGATGATTATAAGAGGTGTTTTAGGTTGTTTGGCATTTGGAAAGATATTGGATTTTAAGTTAATTTCTTCCATATCTACTTCTGCGAGTATCTCGAACTAATTTTCAGTTTGGGTTGCGTTGTTGTCGGTTGAGTTTCACCTTGTGCGCCTTTTCAAAGTTCGGCCTAAAATAGAAGTAAAATTATCATGTTCGATCGTTGGGGATTTGACATTTCAGATTTAAGATTATCATTTTCGTTTGTTGTAGGGTTTGACCGTTTTGATGTTAAAGGATATGTTTTGGGTAATAATGAGTGCTCAAATTTCTTTTTGTTAAACTTGAGGAGTTCTGTAACAAAGGTCGTTAATTCTTCCTCGTACGATTTTTGATGTCATCTTGACGGCACGATGTGCACTGCGCTTATGGCAGATTCGTGAATTTTGGATTTTAATTTTTTCTGGAATAAAAGTTTTTATAGGATATAGGTTAGTCCTGAAGAGGACTGTTTTTACAACACTTCACTGATTTTTTATTTCGCCTTGAACTACTGAAAAAAGGACTTTTTTAGGAGGGCTTATTTCAGGTTGACACTGACAGTAATGATCATAGCCAACCACGTGCAAATAGTGCGCTAAACAACTATAATATTTAACTGCAAATAATAATATGATAGACAAATGTCTTACACACTAATTCCTGGGCTGTTTTCGAAGTTCACCAGCTTGAATCCAGAAGGGATTTCTCCAAGTAATAATAATTATCAATGGTCAGCGGCCTCAGATGGTTGCTCTGGCTGTCAACAGTCGCCTGCTCGCGGTTAAATTCGTGACGCAACCGTCCGTAGACACTTCAGCATGAATTAAACTATAGCGCCTTCAAAACTGTTCTTAAAGAAACCTAATTTTAATCACAACACAGTGTGTTGTGTCTTGAGTTGCTTTTAACTCAAGCTGATAATAAAACTCACTGTAAGCTTCAATGATTGTTTATTGATAATGATCTGGTCTCGTGTTCTGGCCCGCGACTGTGTCTCGTGGTGTTCTGTATCGAGACTGTCCTCCTGTCGCCTGTCGCCTCTCCTCAAGGGCTGCTACCCCACCAACGTTCGAGCATGACGCTCGATATGGCGAGCGCAGCCGAACACAGTGTCTATTGCGATGTTCAGATGTATAGGAAATTGAGCGGGGATTATCCAGCGGAATAGTTTTCTCCAACAACAACAAGACAGCGGACACTTACTCACAAAATATTTAATTAAACAATATATTTCGAATAAGTCCAAGAAGACAACTAGACGGATCGGCTACACTTTGTACGATCCCGGAGATTCCGGTCTAAGTCCAGCAAGTAGGCTGCCTTTGCAAAAAGCTAACTGTACAGGCTTTGAAATATCTCCGATCTGTTCCAAAAGAACGTTTACGAAATTCACAAAGCCACCTTCGTTTAAATTTTCACTAAACACACAAACTCTTAAACAAAAGGAACTTGCAACAATAGATTGCAATTATGAAAAGCCCGCTCATATCTGTGCCCCTTATGAAAGCTGAAACCAGAAGGCCCGCCCTTCTAAGATCCTACTCGGCGCGCCGGTCGGAATGAGCGTGACCCAAAGGGCTAAGTAAAGTCTACTTCACCCTAGAAAACAAACAAATACGTGGACAGCTATATGAAGAACGCAAAATTCCCACAGCACGTTGGTACATTGTAATATGTACTCGAACGTCCACAACCGTCTTCATAAACTAAGAATTTCCAGGAAACAAAGCAGGCCTGGCGTCGGAAATCCGACACTTTTTGACCACAAAAGCACGTATTTATGATAATTAAAGCTTGACGAACCTTGAAAAGGAATATTCTTCTAGCAAAATAAGTAATTTGATAACTAAATTTATACGAAATGAAATAATTAATTCTTACAAGATGAAACTAGATAAACGGAATTTAAAACAGAGGCCGGATTAGTATGCAACGTTTTAAAGTGATATCACATATGTTGTACTGATGAAAGTGTATTGCCGAATTTTACTAATTTGATATAACGCGTTGTCTAAAATGTTTCTTCATGTGAGCAATAAGATCGTAATTGTACTCAAATCGATGATCACAGACGCTACAGGCATATCTAGGCGATTTTCCACATTCAAACTTAACATGCCCAGTAAGAAAATACTTCAACCTGTATTAGTACATTTGGTACACATGAACAGCTTTGTTAAAACAGAATTGATTTATGAGTGCTAAAGGTGACAGCTCCGGAAAGATGTTTAAATTACTTCTCTTTCCTTTTTTGACCAAAACAATTTTCATCTAGAACATGCCTTTAATTAATTTTATTTTGTTCAAATTAAGTATTTCCCAAGCGTATCTACCCACAAGTTACATACATACGCAAATGCATCGCAAACAAACTAAACAAACTAAAAACAAATTCCTACTATTTTCCATTGCTACGCAAAGCTTAGAGCAAAAGATTCTTAATTTTGTTCTATACAAGATGTTTCTCAGATGAACGGAAGATACAACAGATTCCTGAACCGATTCTAGCTCTAGTTTTCTCCATAAAGTGCATCGTTTCCGAGATTCAGGGTGTCGAAGTTTTATTTAAAATTTTTGCTTTCTCAATATTTCAAGAACAAAGTGAGATATCAGGATGAAATTCTAACTAAGCCTAATTTTCAGCCCAGGAATACTTCTGTTCATTTCAAAGACACCTTGCATATTACCAAATTCTAGGGAAAATGCCAGAAACAAAAGATGATAACCTTTCTTGTTTATTCTACCATGCCATGTAAAAAATATACAAATATTAGACATTCCAATAACTCAAAAAATGATAGCGTCATATCATCAGTAATTTTACTCTCCTAAAATCTACTTGAAGGGATCACATTAATGACAATGGGTCATGTGATAATTTAGTTTTGATTTTTGTTTGAATTTTCTTTTGCAGAGTATGCAAACAAATATTCCTGGCATGTTGCATTCATAACGAAGATGTCTTCTTAATGTTGTTTTGTATTTATAATTCCGTCCACATGTTGTGCAAACATATCTACCACCTCGGAGTCCAATTCCTGAAATTAAAAAATTTGTTAAAAAACTGAACATTTTTTATTGGTTATTGAGAAACGTGAATCGGGAAGTTACAAGCATGTTTTTGCCTGCAAATATTGAATTGCCTATATTCAAGGGACCGAAGCATGAATCTCTTCTCAATATACAATATATCCACAACAATCAATTATTCTATGCACTTATTGTTAAAATTCGAATTGAATGGACGAGATAGAAATGCTTTAACAATCGACAGTAAAAACTATAACAGACGTATCAAACACAAGAATGTTACTTACAAGAGACAGCTAACATTTATTTTTTCAATTTTACATTCTTATAAGAGTCCATTTTAAATTTGGCCACGAACACAAAATGAATGCTTTACAGAACGGATTCGTAATTAGCAGAATTAATTAAATTAATTGAAACGAAATAAGAATCATAGGTTTTCTAAGAAAGACCAAAGCAAACACTATTTAAAAAGCACTGTGTCTAACTATCGTATATTCTACGAAGTCTTCTGTTTTAAGTCAAACAACATTGTGTACGTGACTAATGTGATATTTTAAATGCGATTTTTGCTTGAAAGATCTTTCGCAATACCCACATACAAATACACCTTCTTTGTTGCATTCGTGATGAATGTGTCTGGACAAATTCGGTCTATGTTTATATATTTTTCCACATTGTGAGCAACTGTACTTGGAAGCCATATTGGATGCATGTAACACTTCAGAGTTTAAATTGGGCAACACAGATTTCCCTGAAATAAAAATTTATATAGTGAATAAACTAAAAGGAAAAGGAAGATTAATAACAAGATTTTACAATAAATAGTTTACGAAAACTATAAGTAGTTGGGAATTGCAAGGGATATTTTCATCAAACAATTTATTTTTTTTTTTTAGAAAACTTCTATTGCGTTAATATAAAGCTACATATAAAAGCTGTCAAAAAATGATACAAAATATAAAGAGCAACAGCAAATGTTGTAATGAAAGCTTTATCCTAATTATAGTAAAGTATAAATGACAATAAAAATCTCTACGGGAAAAAATATACAAGTAACTATTACAAATATGGCTGTGTGTATAAAATGTAAATTATGGAATCTGTATATAAAAAATGTAAAAAAAGGAACTTGTAATAATGCTAAAAATCTAATTTCATGATATCATCAACAGTAGACATCACGATAATTCTTTGAGTATTTATAACTGTGATCTGAGAGGAACTTTTTGTACAGAGTTAACATAATTTCGTCACCCAGAATATAATTTTTCTTTCGATATGGCTTAATATGATAGTAATAGCAATACAAAAGCGTAATATTATATTATAATACCAAAAAAAGCTACCTTTATAACCGAACTCTTACATACGGGTCTCATGTTCAACAGCCTACTTTTTTGTATTCGACAGCAATACATTCTATCGACATATTCTTCTTTTTTTTAACAAATTCGTAATTTTATTAAATTATAAAAGCAATATTTATAGTATAGAAAAAGTATTAAAAAAATTCTGTAGGAACTGTACGAGGGCGGTTCAGTAAGTACCCGTGTTTGACGACAGAAGGCGTTCCTGAGGGAAGTTGGTGTTATCATCGTGTGCTGCCATCTATCAAACGACGGTATAACAAATTGCAGACTGATTGATAGGTTAGTTTGGATTTGACAGCCATTTGAGTAAGACGTGTTTCGTGATTTTAGCTAAGATGGAAAAAGAGCAGTATCGTTCGGTAATTCGCTTTCTGTTTTTGGATGGGAAAAAATGCGAGGAGATAAAAGCAAAGTTGGATGCTGTTTATGGGGACACTTCGCCATCTATGACCACAGTTAGATATTGGTTCAACGAATTTAAACGTGGGCGAACATCCGTTTTTGATGAGGAGCGACCAGGACGCCCGGCAGACGTGGTTACCGAGGAAATCATTCAAAAAGTCCACGGCATGATTCTCGCTGATCGACGAACGAAAGTGCGTGAAGTAGCAGAGGCCGTAGGTGTGTCGACCGGAACGGCAATTAATATTTTACATGATAAGTTGGCGATGAAAAAATTGTCGGCGCGATGGGTGCCGCGATTGCTAACGGTGGACAACAAGCGGATGCGGCTGTTAACTTCGAAGCAGTGTTTGGAGCAATTTAAGCGAAATCCGAAGGAGTTTTTGCGTCGAGTTGTCACCGTTGATGAAACCTGGATTCATCATTACACACCAGAAACTAAGCAACAATCAAAACAATGGATTTCTCCCGGTGAATCTGCTCCAAAGAAGGCGAAGATGGTTCCATCGGCCGGAAAGGTCATGGCGACGATTTTTTGGGATGCGAACGGTGTCATCCTCATGGATTTTTTAGAAAAAGGAAGAACGATCACTAGACAATACTACAGTGAGTTATTAGACAGCTTCGACAAAAAATTGAAGGAGACACGGCCGCATTTGGCGAAAAAGAAGGTGCTGTTTCACCACGATAACGCACCAGCACATTCATCCGGAGTTGTCGTCGCCAAAACGCATGAATTGCGTTATGAATTGCTGCCACTTTTTCTTGTTTCCTAACATGAAGAAATGGCTCGCGGGAAAAAAATTTAGCTCAAACGAGGAAGTCATCGCCGAGACAGAGGCGTCTTTTGGAGAGTTCGACAAATCCTATTTTTTGGAGGGGTTAAAAAATAGCAGGAACGTTGGGAGAAGTGTATATTTCTAAAAGGAGACTATGTTAAAAAATAAATAAAAATTTTTGAAAAAAATTGTGTCTTCATTTCTAACACGGGTACTTATTGAACCGCCCTCGTATATGTATGTTGCTAAAAGAAAATATTCTAGCATGCGTTAGCTAAACAAGTTTCTTGTTACAGTGGGTAAGAAGGTATGTTACCATTGAAAACAATAATAATTAGTCAAAACCTCTTCACCAGGGAGCATGTTTCGTATAACAGATAACTTTAAAAAATAAAATTGCGAATTTACCTATCGCGCAGATGATTATTTTTGCAGAATTGTGACTGCCCATCTCTAAATCTCCGCCCATATCATCAATCATTGTAAAATACCGTAAAATATCTGTAACAACCAAATTTTATATAGACAGTTCACCTCTTTAACGAGATACTAAAGGAACAAAAAAACTCTAGAACTTTAACACATTGCAACTTGAAAATTAAGTGTTTTTGATGATCTATCGTAAGGGTGGGCAAAACATACATAAGATCTCTATCAAGTCCCTGACAACAAAATATCAGCAACCTTTATTACGTTTTCCTACGTTGCAGAGAAGAAATGAAAACTAAAAATCAGCCGATCTTATTAAATATAAATAAAGGCAAACTGAACAAGTGATGGAATAAACAAAAAGGTAATTTAGTGAAATCAGTACCACAATTTGAGATCTAATGATAACATACCCTCACAGATACTTGGAAAACCTTTATTTCTAATAACTGGCAAATTCAAGTTACAATAGGAATGATCTAAACGTTATTGCAGCATGAAACAAAACACCAGTAATGTGCTTTGCTTATCACAAGTTGTATAGTCTTAACAAACAACAGGAAGATCGCTCTCTGTATAAATGCCTATGTAAAAATATCTATGGTGCAAGAGAACAAAACAAATCTCAATAATAACACAGGCACACAAAAACAAAAAGTGGTCTGCTTTTGGGACCCCATATGGTAATCCTTATGTACTTCGACATGCTGAACACGAATCCGATATCTGTTTAGTTCCATCACCCACCAGTTTTTAGTAAATCGCAAAACTAACCTAAAAGCCTCATAAAATGGAAAAATCGTTACCCAATCAAATTAAAATGTGCACTATCACTTGTATCTTAAAATTATGTATTTTGATGCAAGAAATACAAGTTCTGCGCGCATGAGACATTATCCACCACTAGTTTTTATTAAATCGCGAATATAACTTAAAAAACCGCCTAAACTGGGGAAGCTCAATTTAAGTCTGGATCAAGTATGAATGTCCAACAACACATAGATCCAAAAATGTCTGCGTCCAGGGCACCTCCACGTGGTGACGGTCGGCAGCAGTATCATTCCGACAGAGACCCTGGACATCAGTGTTCATGCCGTCATGGCAGGCACACCTAGGAAATATATGTCGAAGCAGGGACTCGAAACTCCAGTTTTGGCGGCTGGTCAGGGTAGGAAAGCGGGCCCGCAGGCGTCGTCATCATGCGACCATAGCTTCTCAAGGGTAAGAAACTTGGCGTTTGAGAAGTATGAGGCTACAAGAAGCCGTCAATGTGATGAGAACCCGAATGTGTTTTTGTTACCTTTATGGTAAATTTGAAGTAGCAAAATGGCGTAAGGAGATTTTACATGCGACTAAAAATATATACCACGAATGCTTTGACAGGGAGGGACGAGCATACAACATTGGCTCCTAATATTACATGTTATAATTGTTTTTCCATGCTAAATCGGTGGAAGACAACTAAAAATGGCAAAATCCTCAAATTTATAATGCCAGCAGTATGGCAAAGAGCTCAACCAAAAGAGGATTGTTACTTTTGTAATACAGCAGTGAAGGGGTTCAATTCGAAAAATAAAACTAAAATAAAATAAGCCGATGTTTGTACAATGACGAAACCAAATTACTTCAACACTAGTTGTTCGGTCAGTAAACCAACGGAAATTTTAGAAGACAACGTAGAGCAAAATGAAGAAAGAAAAGATGGTGATGAAGAATTCGGTAGCACTGAAAATGAAATTGAAGAGAGTGAAGAAAAGTATGTTCCAGTTGGAGAAAATAAAGTTCCAATACTTTTCACTTAGAATCACCTAAACAATTTAATTTGGAGACACGCATCTAAGGACTTAATCAGTGAACTAAACAGCCGAAACTTGCTAGTACCTGCAACCAAAGATAAAAAAACCTCTTTGGTGTACTGCATGGTTTTCAAAATTTTGTGAAACCTTTTTAGGACACACCAGAAGTGAAGAATATAGAAAGATTGTTGCAGACTTGATAAGAAATTACAAACAATTAGGATATTTAATGCATTTTTTGGATTCTCATCTTGATTACTTTCCTCAAAATTTAGGGGATTATAGTGAAGAGCAAGGGAAACGTTTTCATCAAAATCTAAAAGAAATGGAAAGGAGATATCAGGGCAGATGGGACGTCAATATGATGACTGATTACTACTGAATGCTGAAGAGAGATCCAAAAACACACGTAAGGAAAAGATCCAGAAATCCACTTCACAGGTCGTTCAAGGATAAAAGAGTACCTTCCAAGCGCAAGAAATAAGTTCATCCACTTGAAGCTTTTAATGTTAAGGTGTACAAGTGCTAATCAACATTTTAATCTGACGTAGGTAACAATTTTCAAATTCATGAGCTTTAGTAGGTTATTTTTGCAATTTACTAAAAGCTGGTGAGTGATGGAACTAAACACATCGGATTCGTGTTCAGCACGTCGAAATACTTAAGGATTACTGTATAAGGTTCAAAAAGCAGACCATTTTTTGTTTTTGTCTGCCTGTGTAATTAGGAAAAAAGGATTATTTACTGAACTTGTAAATTTGCAAAATAAAAACATAACTGGCTAAATTAGGCGCAACTTAACTTTACCACGCAATACATAAATCCATGAATGAGAATAAATCACAGATGGAGGTAATATAACAACATGTAAATAGTATTAAAATTGGTGGTACCTTTCCCTCTTAAAA
>VTPC01001530.1:31797-57420 GCA_011009095.1 Ignelater luminosus
ATACAGGGTTCTGAAAGGCCTATGTCCATAGGAACTTTTTTTGTTTAGAATGACCTGTACGATCGCTCGCCGAATCTTGAATCAGCACATCAAATTAACATCAATAAAATGAAAAATCTTTTTAAGAATCAATTTAACTTCATTAACATTAGAACAAATATCAGCATTGAAGATGCAAGTCTCAAATCATTTTGGAATAAATAATGATTTAATTTCGGACGGGGCAACCACTAATCAAAAATTTTCAACTTTCTGTCAAGTTCTACCAACGGTTTTATTTCTATAAAAAAAGTTATAAAACAGTTTTATGTTTTCTCTAAGTTCATATATGATGGTTTCTAAACTCAAGTTACCTAGTATAAAAAATAAATTTGAAACCAGTTACTCTGAGCAGCATTTTTGTAATTGATAAACTGACAATGAAGACAAGTGCAAGCAATGGAATCAAGCTTTCAATAACACTAACAACCTCCTTGGAAAGAAACATAGACAATTTAGTTAAAGTGTACAGGCAGAAAAATGAAGAGGGTACTCGGTCATCATGAGCCCGTGTAAATGCACTAGTGAGAATCTTCAAATAGTTGACGACTATTGAAATAAGTGGAGGGGTAAAAAGGTTGGGAAATGCTGATGTATGTAGACAATTGAGAATTATTCAGAAATTTTTATACAGTACTGTTTCATTTTAATCTTTTGTTTATTTGTTTTAACGTTTCTGATCAAAACACACTCGAGTAAATTGTTTTACATTTTTTTCTCTTGCCAATTTTGGTTTAATCGTTTCGTTTGCGCAACCATACATTATCCCCTCGAATTTAAGAATTCCTTGATAGAATTCCTTCATCACACCTTATCGCAGACATTACAATGACCTTTACAAAGAAACAGATATTATGTAGACATAAATTAATTCCATATTTTTGTACTAAGCCTCAAACAACTTCTTTATTAGCCTGGGTGTTTGTGAAGCACTTCCTGAGTTATTCTTTAATTTATTACTCTGGAATTTTCTTTAATGTAAAAGATTGAGAATGTTCTACCTTTTAAAATGATATATCACACATGTGGTAGTGCCATTTAAAATTTTGGGGAGGGGATGTTTGGGGGGTGAAAGTATCCCAACTGATTAGAGTAGGTTATTAAATGTCCCCCTCCAAAACAAACTCGAAACGTTTCAGCAATTTTTGATAATTTTACTAATTAAAGAGTTATTCAAGGTGGGAAGTTTTAAAATGATCACCTTGTATATGCTTCAGACAGGATTATTCGAATGCATAATAATAATAAAATTTGAAAATTGCAAAACAAAAATCAGATACCTATCAAAAAAAGCCTTTCATATGTGTCACACCGTAGCGTAGGTTATACCCATTATTGTGTTTTAAATTGCAGAAAGTTTCTAAATAAAATAACATTGCATATAATATTTTGCTTTGAGGGAAATAAAGATTTATTTAAATTACGAGCAAGGACAATGAATAGCCCCAAAATACTTTTTTTTTACAGATTTATTAACAGAAAACTAATGCTCTAATTAAAACAAACCAAATCAATTAAGATAACATTAGTACAGATGAATCGGTATTTCAGGAACAGTTCTTTTGTCACGGTACTTGTCTGACATAATCAGAACTAAAACCATTTCACATCAAGAACGGTATTTCCCATCTCTAGCAGATTGCCCATCAAAAATTAAGCCTACTTTGTTACATAACATTTTTCCATAAAGCTCACCATTTTCAAAATAAGGGGTGTCAAAGTTTCTTTTAAAATTCCTTATATCCCAAGAACAACATAACATATCAGAATGAAAGTTTCTACATATCTAATACTCTACATAGTTTTGTGTTTGATATCCCCATCAGGGTTGGAGAGTTAGGAAAGAGCTAGCCCCTTACTGTAAAAAAAGTTGTTATGTCAATGAAAAATTAAAAAGTATTTTTGGAATTAACAGTCAATTTAACAAAAGTGGCTCTTGCACTTTTCCCATATTATGTATCAACTTCTAGTAAATTAGTAAACAATAAAGATACCTTCTTTGATACTAGATTTCCTGATTTGAAACAATTTATGTTGCCAGTATTTAAAATCTCTTTCCTCATGATTCACAGATTTTATAAAATTCAATGGTTTTAATTTGATATGTACACTACCAGAAATTATGATCATGGTGTTAAATAATAAGTAGTAGTCTGTTATCGCACAGTCTGTCACTTAGCTGCTTAATCAGATTATTTCAAGATTAAAGAAAACACATCTGAATTTGTTTTATTATTTTAATAAACTAAGACATGGACTCTTATTAATTTTCAGTTCGTGAAATTTGTACAGAACAATTTTCTACATTTTTTAGTAGGTATTGTAACATAAATACTTACTATCCTAATGAATATCGAACAACCTTCCACTACATGTTCAAATATTAGACATGAACTGTTAGTGTAATGTATGTTGAAAGTATAGGCAGTTGTTGCAGGTACTTGACTGTTTTTATATTTGCAGAAATAAAACAACGCTTTTGATGTTTCGTTAACTCTTGTCCAATTTTGAAAGATTTTTATCAGTGATATAAGTGTTTTCTTGGTTCCCGTAACTTTATTTAATTCCATGTAAGTACGGGTTATATATTAACTTAAATTAGTGCTTACTGTAATAATAATAATATTGACAAGAAATGATTTTTTTCTAAATACACTTCTTCCTATCCTGCTTAGTTGAAGAGCTAACTAAAAACTTAAAGACATTTTTTACTAGAAATTCAATTTGTAATAACATGACAAACTTAGCTTTTTGTAAAACTTACGGTTTGGACAAATACCATGCAATTTATTTTTTGTAATGGAATATATAGTTGACCAAGGTTAACTTGAAAGGATTATTGTTTCAATTTTACAAATATGCATAGGTTGCTACAGACATCAAAAATCACATTTGTCAAAAACAGTAAAGTTTGACAAAACAACTAAGTATGCCATGTTTTTGCATATTAAATTTGTAGTAAAAAATGTCAAGATTTCAAATAAGCTTCTCACCATTATTCTCAAAGCAGGCCATTATGATGTTTGATTTTTTTTTCTCATTTTTTTGAATTGAAAAAATGTAGCTTACAGTCACAAAAACCGTTTTTCACTATCATCAGTACTAAGCCAAATATATAGAGTGTAAAAAATATACGTACAAATATTTGACTGGTAGATTCCCCATCAAAAATTAACCCTTCTTTGTTATAATTATAACCTTTTTACATAGAGATTATCAATGCTTTTTTTAAAATTCCTAGTTTTTCCGATATCCCAAAATCAACAAAGATACTTTCAAATGTCTAATATTCTACATAGTTGTATGTTTGATATCCCCATCGGGATCAAAGAGTTGAGAAGGGGTTAACACCTTACCTGCTCTGCAGGAAAACTGCAAAAGCAACTGCTTTTGCTAAATCACTTGTTAATTCTAAAAAACAAAATTTCTTAATTTTTCAGTGGTGCAACAATTTTTTTACAGTAAGGTGCTTGACCCTCCTCAACTCTCTGCTCTTGATACAGATATCAAATATAAAACTACAGAGAATACTACACATCTGAAAGTAAGAAACATATAGAAAGTTTCATTCTCATATCTTAATAAGTTGTCCTTGAAATATTGGAGAAACAAGAAATCTTAAATGAAACTTTTAACACTCTGTGTCTTGAAAACGGTGAGTTTGATGAAAAAAGGTTATAATATAACCAAGTAGGCTTCATTTATGATGGGAATCTATCTGCCAAATATTTTCTTGTATACATAAGGCAACCAGTTTGACCTAGTCTGTACAATCTTTCCATAAGTATCCCGATGGAATTATGGCCAGCTGCATATTTTGCATGCATTTAGCAAAACACTTCTGTTATCTTTGACTGGTAAGTTCCTGTTTGTTTTAGTCACACAATGCAAGCACCACCCATCACATGTAACTGCATGTGCAATGATACCTACAACAACTGCATAGAACAAGCAGTGTACATTGAATGCAAACCTATAAACCATAGCACAAGCCTGTAATACAGCTTTTTCACATTCTTCCAAGTATTATAATCATAAGTGATGTTATTTTAACTGCAAATCTATTTTTTAAGATATAGTCTGATATAGCCAGCTGAGCATACTGGCTATGTATGGCTATTTAATAACAACTCTTGGTAAAACAAACATTCAAAATACAGTTTATTGCTTTTATTGTTTTAGAAATAAATCCTTTTAATACTGGCAAGAAGAAACATGACTGGTGAATGCAAGATGGACTTGCCAGGCAATACATAATACATTGTTTGTCGCTGTACACAAGAGGTATGGTACTTCTATGTAGAGAATACCTAAAGTTGAATTTTTCTTTCTAATGAAAACACCTTTAAACCAACATTCTCTATCAGAATAAAGTAAACCAAATAAAATAAACAACAGATAGATAATAACAAAAAGTAGTAACCTATAAAACTAAAAAATCATTATTTTTCACGTTGTAATCGTTGTTTTGCATATCTAAACCATTCAGATGAGGCAAACTCAAACTGCTTAAGTTGTATGTTGTGTGAACTTAGCACAATCTCTGAAACAACATTATATTAATACTATTCAAAATTCAAATTACATCTGATGTGACATCACAAGATGAAATTAAAAGTGCTGTACCTTTGACGATGTCTATCAGCTCCTTATCTACCAAACGATAGTTTTTCTTTTGCCCCAGCCAGGAGCATCCACATGCCATTGAATTAGAAAACACATGTTTGTATATTCTGTTGATATTATCCTTGTAGTCGTTCCCTCCGATAGTTTGAATGTATTGTCTCTACGGTATTAGAAATTATTATTAACAGGATCTATATTACAAAGGCATAGTTATTTACAAACAAATCCTTTTTTGCAGCATCAGTCTTTAAGGACTGTTCTAGATTTTCCATGGTAGCTATGCTTCGCAAAGGTAGAAGTGCCTTTAGTTCTTCAAATCTGTTACTATTACTTTTCTTTTGTTTATGACCACTTTCAAACATTGTTCTTAGTTCTCTTAATTCTGATTTTGTTTCCTTTGATGCTTGCAATACTTGGGTCAACAGTCTACAAACTACAAACAAGCTGTTAGAAAGATGCCAACAATGAAAATATTTATTGCAAAGAACTAATTGTAAGACACTACTTACTACTTTGTGAGGACATATTAGATGTTTCAATCGTGTTTAGAGTTAGCACTTCATAATTCTCGATATTTTCTAAATTACAAAGAGAAGCTTCATTTGAGTTTGCAGTTTGCCCCTTTACATTATTCTCCACATGTTCCAAATTATATGATTTTGGTGAAGGTAGGAGTTTTTCTGTAAAACGATTAAAATTAGAATGAGCACACTATGCAAGATGTATAACATGACTAACTTGAACTGTAATTCAAAACAGATGCAGTTACACAAACTACTTGTAGCAGTAAATTTACTTTGCAGGATATTCTTACAGAAGAATAACCATACTGGTTAATATTCGAAAAAGTATTTCTTTCTAACCTCTACTAACCAAAATCAGTGTGTACATTTTTTTTGAAATCTTTATTTATAACAAAAAATACAATTCTAACATTATTACTTTTATGATGTACGCTTCAATAACATATAGTATAGAGCATTAAATGGTACATAACAATAGAATGTTCATCATGTGCTGTAGGTGATACCAGAGATGTAAATGTAATCCAAATGAGAAAAACCTCATTATCATCATCACAGACTCCACATCTACATCTTCTTTGCTTCTACTAACTGGATGATTTGGAAGATCTAGCAGAAATATTCTTAAAATATCATTTCAATGCTACTGCAGGTATTGTTTCCCAATTTAAAAAAAAACAATATTTATGTGTAACTTTATTTTAATTATATTAAAATAATATTCTTAGGACATTGTAGACAATATCAAAGGCAAATATTTATTGAGTGTTCAATATCTATTATAAACAGTCATTTCACACTAAATTAATATTTAATTTCTATTTGTTTTGTTCCACTTTCTCATCGTTCTCTAGATTGTCCTGTTGCTGCTGAAGAGTTTATTCCTGTTCCTTTCTATCATTTCATTGACGTGTGTTTTGAAGCTATAGCTTCTCTAAAGCAGCCTCTGAAAATGTTGAAAAAATGTTATTAAAGTATAAAGGTATGCTTGAAAATGAATGGCAGCTTCCTATTTCAATTTTTGCTTTTTATTGATATACCAAATTGCTCATCAAAAAAAATTTATAAAACACTGACCTAACATATTCATTTAAAAGTCAAATTCAAAATTATTATTGAACTAGTCGGTGTTTGCTTAAAACTCTTCAACAATGAATTCTTGGCAAGCAATGAAGTGTATCAATGCAAATGCAAAAATTGAGATATGAGGTTATGATTTTATATTCAAGTATATTTTGTTAATTATTAACGATATGCCTTAATGAAGTTTTTTGCCATCTTGATAAATAAGAATATTTTGCTCTTGTGACAAGTTAAGTTTTTTGATTCTCCTCCAAATTTCTGATGTCATCTTAAGTTGAAATGAGGCAAAACATTTTCCCTAAAATGATTTTCATCCAAATTTAAAAATAAAAAACCTTCCCATTTGTTAAGAATTTACACGAAAGCTCTGCCTGGCAACTATGATGCGGACAATATCAAGAATTAGAAGTTTAGGTACTATGGATTTAATGAAGCAATAACAATTAGGCAAATAGTAATTACAATATTTATTTTAAATTAATAGTTGATTTTCTAATACTGCCATGGTTATAAAGTAACTCTGCATTACAACTTAGTGTTAATGAAAATCTTTCCTTTTTACCCTTTGGTACCATTCTGCAAGGCTAAATATTTATGTCTATTTCTTTAGTATTAAAGTTACAAAATGTCACAAAGTGTTTCCCTCCACTAATGATAATTTGGGAACATAAAACAAAAAAGTATTTGTAAGAAGACAGATCTGTACAAGGTGTCCCAAAACTCATAACCCAGCTGCCATAGTACTAGCTTCCTTATAAAAAAAGTTAGTGGAAAATTAACCAAGTTATACACTAGGTATTAGAGAATGGAACTGAAAAAATGACAGAGTAGATTGCTGGTGACTAGACAAAAATCCCTTTAAAGGGAATTTATGGTTGATTTGTCTTTCTTAGTTACAGAGTTATTGGTCTTCAAAGTTGCATTCAGACACGTTAACTTTCAGCTGCATAGTCATTATTTATCAAAGTATCAAAAAGATTTATGAAGAGAAGTTGTAGAAAAATATCTTCTGTGGGTTTTAAAATTACTTCTGCTTATACCGAATGTAGTGTGTAGCTGGGATATGTCAGGTTTCAATTTCCTTTTTTTTTCTAACAAGGTATCTCAGCTATAAATTACACCTTGTATAACTGAAGACTGATAACTCTGTAATAAAGATGGATTGCCATCGAAAAAATATTTGTCTAACTACCAGGAATTCATTCCACCATTTTTCTTAAGGTAGCATTCCCTAACACCTTGTAGCTCAGTTTATCTTTGGTAATATCTAGTTAACTATGAAGATTTCAACATTTTTCTAGTCTTTATTTTCCACTTATCTTTTTATAAGAAATCTATTCGTGGCTCCTGTGTCATGAGTTTCGAGACAAATGGTACATACTTACCGGCACCAAGCTTTCTTTTTGTGCATTGTTCTTTAGTTTCAGATTTTGCCATTCTTCAATGTAAGTGACTGAGTTGATCCTTCTAAACTGGCCAGTGCTTTTAAGATTTATTCATATTGTTGGTCAATTTTATTATCTGGAATTAAAGCAATTGCAGTAGTAATACAGTAGCTAAGGAATCCTAATCAGTAGATACAACAAGAAAAAGAGATAAAAACTGTTTTTACTTCAGGAGCATATACTTTACCTTCATCGGTTCTGTATTTGGAGTTTCTTCATGTTTTCTCAAATATTCATTTGACAAGTCATGAGCAGATTGTTTTTTTTACATATAGCATCCAGTTCTTCTCTTTTAGGCTTTTCCAACTTTAGACATAGCAGCCACAAAGATATTTATTTACTTTTATCATCTATTTTCTATGATAATGGAACAACATCGGTGGTATTCTCTTTTTGCCAAATTATGATATTTCCATTAAGCCATATCGAACCTTAAAATGCAAAAAAGGAAAGATTAAAGGACTCTAGTAAGACTACACGGTACACACTTTATAAATAAATAAGTACAATAACAGTCAACAATATGAATTTAACAATGAAAATGTTAAATCTTTGTTTGCATCATCACGGTGCGCAGGGGAACAAAACTACCTTTTTTTACAATACATCTTTTCCAAATACTTTTAAACCATAGAAGCTTTTCCTTGAAACAGCTAAAATTCTTAAATATTGAGAGGTGATAGACTTTATTTCTTAACAGTAATTAACGTTTACTTTGATTATACTAAATATTAGACTTTATTTTACAAAGTACTGTTAGCTTTCAATAACCAATTCTTGTTACAGGTTGGGCCAAATTGGTTATCATCATAGGGTCTATGCTTCCAGAAGCATAGGCTACTTTTTTTATCCTGAAATCAACTGTAATAACAAAATTTGAATATCATCGCCTACTTTCAAGATACTGGCAAAAATGAGTTTTCCCTAAAGACAGCTTTTCTTGCTAATTTGAAGAGTTCTCAAACAATTTTAAAGATTTTTTTCAAACTTGACTGTTTTTGAGAAATAACAGGCAAATTATTTTTTTGTAATGGAATGTATGATTGGTTATGACTCACCTGAAAAGATTATTATTCGAGCTTAACAAATAAACAGTCATAATTAGGTGTAAAGAAATGAAATGAAGCTTCTTTAGTCCGAAATAAAGGAATTAACTGAACCTGAATCAGAAGCTTCACTTCAATTTTTTACACCTAAAACAGCTGAATGCTAGACATACGAGTTGTTAAACATATTGCATTTATTACACTGCCTACTGTTTCTTTCCAATGCTCACTTGTTTTTATGTCTAGCATTCAACTGTTTTTGTTGGCGCTTAAAATTCTCATACTAGCATCTAATTTTTCAATAAAATCACAGCAGTCTGTATATATTTGTGAAGATTAAACAGTAACCTTTTCAGGCAAGTCATGGCCAACTATGCATTCCGTTACAAAAAAACAATTTACCTGCTAAAAAACAGTCAAATTCGGAAAAATAATTTAAAACTTTTTGAAAACTCTCCAACTAAGCAAGATACCAAGAAAAGTTGTAGGGCCATGATATATTCAAATTTTGTTTTCACATGTGATTTCAGGATAGAAAAGTAGTCTGTGCTCCCAAAAGCCATTTTTCGCTATCATCAATACTAAGTCGAATACTCCACGACGACAAACAATTTGACTCACTTTGTATAGCGTGGTCCAAATTTGAGTAATGCAGGGTATCTCAGAAACTAGAATAAGTAGAAAAAATCTAATAAACATTACCGATCTATTATTTCTTAGCGAGTTCATTCAAATCAGAATTTATCTATTTGGTTTTGAGTTGTAGGTAAACATTGACTTTTTGCTTTTATCAAGAGCTGCATTTGTACAATACAGTGCAGATGCATTCTTAATATCTCAACGTCCAACAAGGAGTTTGTAAGACTTTAGAACATAATAATTTTACTCAGAAACGTTGAGTTTTTCGAGAAAAAGACAAGAGTAACTTTTTTTGCTAAATTAAATGTGGAATTCAAAAACGTCAAAATTAACTAGTTTTCCAGTGGCGTAGCATATACTTTTTAGAAGTGTTACTGTTCCTCCCTAAACTCACGTCTACTACTTACAAGATTTCATGTAAATGGATCACGTGGTTAAGAAAACATTAAAGAAAATTAAGAATTTTTTGTGTAACTTGAGACACCCTGTATCTTGGACAAAGTTTCTCCTCCCCTTTCACTAATTAATGAAGCTTCTTTAAAAATTTAAAGTATAGTCTTATCTCACCTTAACAAGAAGAGAAAGGACAAAATCGGTTTCTTTGGTAATTAAGAGAATATTTAAATATAATTTAGAGAGGAGAAACTGGCCTTTTTTTCAATTTGTTTTATTTAAGTGCCTATTCTTAGTTAATAATTATTTTCATTATTGTTCATATATAAACCTGTAAATAGTCCCTCAGTACTCCCAGGAAATTTCTATAATCAAACACTGGTCATAGTCATAATTATTGAACTACCTATGAAATTAAAGAAAATTATATCAGAAGAAGTAATCAAATATTCAGTTCAAATTGTAAAACATCATATCTGTACAAAATCTGATTAACAATTCCTTAAAAAAATTTCCATTAATTTAAATGGCGGTAAATTATAAAAGTTAAGTGGTATTCCTTGTAATTCAGGGGTAAGATTGTTCTGTATTTAAATGATTTTTATTTCCTATGTATGAATAATAACTAATAAGTACATACAATTTCTTTTATATTATAAAAACTCACTAGAAACCTTTATACATACATACAATATACAAGGTAATACTTCATTAATTACGTTAAGTCTATATCAATATATCAATTAGATCTTTTGATTCTTATTGCAACACTTTATAATTTATTTGTGAAATATTTTATTATAAAATTCAGTAGGTCTATTACTTCCAGCCTATTTAATCTATTTCTTACCTTGTTATCAAATTGGAAGGTAACCAGTACTTGATTACTTAGCCCCAACACCCGGAGATTCTAATTTCTAGTTGTACTTACGGCTTACTTACCTAATAACATAAAATTACATAATAAATTGTGAAACAGCTGGCACACAACAACAACAACAACAACACAAATGCAGTCACGCTACTGACGTGTGACGCCATAGCTGAAGATAAGCACGTGCGCGTGGTCCGTCGAACGTGTAGCGAGCTAGCACGAAGTACTCGTATGTATGACGTGCGCAGTAGTTAAAGATAGTTAAAGATGCGTGTATTTACGACAGACAATCAGAATGTTAGTAGCTAGCCCGATACTACAAAATACAACATTAATTCAGAAACACGATTTAATTATAATGTATAATCAAATTTCCTATAGTAGAGTAAATTATGTAAAAAACCATAAAAAAAGCTTTTGTCGATTAGTAATTTTTTAATGTTACTAACTTACATACATATTTTAGTAGGTAGGTAATTAAGGAACAACCCTTAAAATAATTTTAAAAATTATCTTTTCTTGTCTTTAGCTCTGAAACATTTTTAATTGTTTCTGAAAAATCTATCGGCTAGCATAACTCGGTTTCTATGCTCAAAAGCGCCAAATTGAAAAGTCTCTCCTGCCCCATCGTAGTCCTCAGATAATCTTTTATTAGCTTCAGTTTCGAAAAACTTTGTTCTGCTGAAGCAGTAGATACAGGAACTGTCAGCATTATACGGAAAGCTAAATACAAGATGGTTTCATGTAAAAGTTGTAGACAGTCCAGAGATGTCCGATAGGACAAATCCAACATATGACAAAACATCTTTATTTCTTGGTAAAGTTCTTGTCCATCGAGGGCTCTTATTTCTCTTAGTAAAAGGTCTAAATCCATGCAGTGTTTGACCAGCGTGTTTTCATCCATCTCGTTAATATTTTGCATATTTAGTAACAACTCAAAGTAAGCGTTTCTATTGATACGAGTGCCTGATCTAAAATGCATAAGAAAAATTCCATGTAGTATTCTTCATCAGGATCGCTTGAATTATTTCTTTCTCGTTTATAAAGATGAAGTTTTCGGTACTTTCGCCTCTGTTTATGTTTAAATTTAATTGGAATATCATTCTCAGCACAAATCTGTTTTGTAGTCTCTTTTGCTTTTGAAAACCCATCTTCTCTGTATGACTAGAAATTCTTTGAGCCCCTTCAATAGCTGCATTATTGCAGCAATGTTGGCGTCTTCTTTCTGGATGCTTTTGCTAACTTTATCAATTACAGCCGACAAAATAAACTCAAAACTGAACTCATTTTCAGCAAGTGAAAGTGCTTCGCTCTTGATAGCTGGATCTTTTGTTGTTTCTATGACCTTTCCTAGTGCGTTGTGGATAGATTTCAGTTGTAACATCACAGTTTTTACGGAGGATACGCGACATTCCCAGCGATTTCAAAGTAAAATTCTTAACGTATGAAGTCAGAATTTCCCATCTCTCTGCTGATGCCACAAATATCGTATAAAAGCGTTGAATGGCTCCAGAGAACGTCATTGCCAATAGAATCGACGAAGCGATGTCGCTGACTAATAAATTCAGGCTGTAGGCTGAGCAGGGCACAAAAACTGCTGCAGGATATTCCTCCAGTATTCTCTCTTGGACACCCTGATTCTGGCCAGGCACATTTGCAGCATTATCATAGGCTTGCCTACGACAATCGTTGAGATTTAAGTCTAAAATATTAATATGATGTTTCAGTTCATTGGTCAAAAAGAGACCCGTTTGCACAAACGTAACTAAATATTCTTCAATTCTAGCTGCAGCTTTGTCAGTAATGTCTACAATACAGGTTGATACATAAAAAAGTTACACAAATTTGAAAATTTATTAAACAGAATGTGAATACAATATTTTAAAAATATTTTTCAGTATGTTCTCGTCTATTCTTGTAGATTAACCTGCAACGTTTAGGCCAAGCTGCAAGAGCTTTGTTAATTAATGATTGGGGTATTTTTTTAGTTCATCCTGAACTGCCTTTTGAAGGCCACATAAAGGTTTGATATTTCTCTTATTTACATGTGACTTTAAGTAACCCCGTAAGAAATAATCGCAGGGTGTGCAGTCTGGAGACGATGGTAACCATTGCTCCGGTTCGATAAAGCTGACATTTTGTTCTCTTAAAAATAGGAGCGTTGCTTTAGCACGATGTGCTGGTGCTGAGTCCTGGTGGAAAATATAGTCATTTGATAGATACAGCTTTTTAGCATCTCGAAGAAAAGGCTTCAGAACTTTATTCGCATAAAAGGAAGAACAGATTTTAGCTTTTGGTTCAATGACTATAGGCTTTATCGGGCCCATTTGCTGACAAACCAACCCACACCAAATATGCTTTCTGGATGCGCGACAGATTCGAAAACAGCAGTGTCACATCATTTTTTTTCTCTTGAAACATATTGAACTTCATGTTTCCCCCCTACAGATACGTAAATAAAACTAAGCTTCATCTGATGTAATGACGTTTTTCCATCCACCGTGTTTCAGACGCATGTACATCTTCCAAGATCGTTTTAACCTCTTTTGTTGAGTCATTTTGAAGATTTGGTAACATTTCGGTTTTTTAACTAGCTGCTTATAGGATTTTTTTAAAAAACGACAAATAGTTGTTTGATTTACGTTATTTTCAAATGCCAATGTGCTATGCGTCGGTGGATCCTCTTCTTCAACTTGTTTAATTATATTACGTTTCTGCAGATTTGACAATTTGCACTTGCCACCTCTGGTTTCTAATTTATCCGTGTCTCCCACAACACTCTCTTTAGATTTCTTAATCTACCGTATTTGGTTAATTGTTAAAGCAATTTTCTTATTTTTAAAATAATTTATTATAGCCCTATCCGACCATTTCATTTTTAAAAAGCCTAGAACTTCACACTTTACTTCTACGCTCAACTTCATCTTGATATGTTATATGTTTTGTTTATCCGCACGTCAGCAACTAGATTGACAGTTGATAATCAAATTTCCATGTAAACAATATTTTTCATTGTTACATTATTACAGTAAATCAAGGAAGAATTTGTGTGATGTTTTTATGCATCAACCTGTACGTAAAATTAAAGTCAATTGTTCATCATGGCCATTATGAGGGGTGTCATCTAACAAAATTGAAAATATTAACTTGTCTTGACTCGCAATTTTATTTCGTTATGAATTTTACTGCCTAAAAGGTTAATTAACTCATTCTGAATGGAAGGCCCCAAATAATGATCTGAAATTTGTTTGTTAACAATTCGTCTTAGGTGTTCTGCCATTAACGTGCCAAATTGTGCTATCATTTCAATTAACGCTAAAAATTTTCTATTATTTTTGGTGTACAGTCGGAATTCGCAATCTTGAATTTTTAGTGTATCTCATCGAAGCAAGCAACTTTCATATTAAAACCTTTTACATAGCTTTTAAAATTACGGAGATATTTTAACGTTTTAGAAAACCGCGGTTTTCACTTTTTTTGAATAATTGCTAATCGGTTATGACTTATAAAATTTTCTAACCTAAATCTGAATCAGCATACAAAATTGCACAATATTGCCCATTTAACCAAAGCTCTAACTATTACAATAAGAAAGTTACCTATACCATCCTACTCAATTTGAGACACCCTGTATACTGAATGATTTGAAGAATGAATATAGACTGTATAAATTGAAAAATGAATAGTTTAGAATGTAGGAAGTGATGTTATCTTTTTTTGTTGTGTACATTTATAAAGTTCATTTTCTAGAACGAACAAAGATCAGAAATGAAAACTTTGAATTTAGACAAATATATGTATACAGTATGTCCTAAATTCGTGGCTCACCATAGCGATCTCAAAAATCATAAGAGATACGAAGTCAAATTAGAAAAATGTTGCTTATTTTGGAGATCAATTCACTGATTTTTGTTCTTTCAAAAAAGTTTACGGGTTACTAGATATTTTCAAAAACAAAATTATCCGATTTTCTTTGAAATGTAATATCTCAGGAACGAGCAAATATAGAAAAAAATCGCAGAGGGGTTTTACAAATTTACCCTTTAACACAAAAAAATCTGTTTTACGATCGTCTTTCGTTTTACTTCGGCGGCAAAACGTAAACGCATTTTTTTAAAATAAAACTCCAACTTGATTTTGATATTGCTGAATAGAGTGTTTAAAATGCTTTTCAGTGGTATAAGGTTTGATATTTTCCACGTAGTGCGCCATGACATTACACACATGAAATCATTGATTTTTGTCAGATAAATTACATTTGTTACGTAACAATTACTAAAAGAAAAAGACGCTTTTAAGATACTTTACTGAGCATTAAAGATAGCGCTAAATAAGCAGCTAATGCCCCGTAAAACAAAGCGTATTTATTTTGTTTTAGCAATTTTTGCATAACAAATGAATTTATTTAATAAAAATCTACGACTTTATGTGTTAGATGTCACGGCAAACTATAATGAAAAATGATTTTCACTTCATAACTTGGTAAAACAAAAGAATGGCTATGTCAAACCATGAATCACTGAAAAGCATTTAAGGCGTGCTTTCAGTAATATAAAATTCAAGTACTTCACCGTCGAAGTAAAACAAAAGACGATTACGAAAATTTTTTTTTGTTTTGGAGTAAATTCTCTAAGACACCTTCTTTGTTGTTCTTTTCTATCTTAGATTTTGACCCAAACAAAATAATGATTCAATGAATAATAACTGTTACTATTAACTTAAGTATTACTGAGTTTGAGTCTTAATTAATTAAACACATGTATAAAAGAATAAAAAAAGAATTATAAGAATATAACATGAATGTAACACCATCTAGGTATTTTTCATTCTTTTTTTAATTGGAAAAAGGTATAATAATACTAATAAAAACAAAATTTAATAAATTATGTACTAAACTATTCAAACTCCATGATAAACCACTTCGTTTAAATTATTGCAAATGCTTTAAGAAAGTATGAGATTTAAGATGAGATTTATGTTTAAATCTCCGGCTACAGAACGTACACACAAATTTTGGTTCGACTCCACATTCGTATTTGAGATGCCTTGATAATTCCCATTTTCGTTTGTAAGACAAACCACACTTAACGCACATGTGTCGATCACTTCTATCATCCGTAGGACCTGAAACAATAATACTTTTTAAATGGATTTTATTTATTTATTAAAAACCAGACCTTCAGTATTTTCAACAAATGAATTAGCGAAGTCTGTCTGTCTGTCCGCATTTTTTTAAATTCTGAAATTTTGACTTCACATTTGAATTTTACATCAAAAACTAACCCATGTCTTCGTTTTTTGAAAAATAATCCCAAGCAAAATGATAACTATGTAAAACGTTAAATATCATCATCATCATAAATAACAATCGTGACAATAATTTTTTTAAGGTCTATGCCAAATTTTCTAAAAATTTTTTTAGAATTTGCCATAATACTGTAATTTGCTCCAGAGAAACTCGGTTTTAAAAAAAATAGATTATTGGTTACAAAACTTTTTATTTCGACCAACTGCAACTTTGATTTTTGTAATATTACAATCGTTAACGCTTAAACATAAGAGAATTTGAAAAGACTAGAAAACTACAACGTTCCACCGCTGTGTTTACTTTACAGAATTTACAAGAGTCTTACGCTAAACGTTGATGTCTCGAAATAATATGCGACTGTAAATACTGCTTGTAGTAAAATTTACATGGGCAGTATTTGCAACAAAATTTTTTCTCTTTTCCGCATTCCACTTTTTGGTGCCTTTTGAGATTTCCCAGAAGGGTGTATGATCTGTTGCATACGTCACATTGATAAGGGCGATCCTTGTACAGATGAAGCTGATAGACTGAACCTACAAATAAAAATTATAGTTAATCCCTTTGTTAGATGCTTTGTAGCTTAGTTATATCACGTATTCATTTGTTACCTTAATGAGAATTATGCATGTTTTATAACAAAAAAACTGCAGACTCAAGGTAAATGTTAAATGTTTAAAATCACGATGACAGATACACGGTGTTCTGTTACAAAGATTTGATGCGGCTTTATCTTAGTAACAACATCTTTAAAAAAGAAAATTAGTTTACTCAAAAACCTCTAACATTCTATATCTCAAAGACAGAACTGCTACGTTTATAGGAACTTCTTTTGCTTAGAATGACCTTGAGATATTGGTATCTACTTTAGAAACACCCTGTATATCTTTCGGAGCACCAGAAACTTATTCAAATTTGTTATGAATTAAGAATGCATCTTTATAATTTTACTGTAATTTTCTTCTTCGCTAATAAAATCACAACTAAACTCTGGGGCGAATGAATTAAAATTTTGACTGTTTCACTCTATTTTAAGGGAAAAAGTGCTTTAAATGCCTTATCAGAAGAGTAAATAAATTATATTGATATAAACGTCTGTAACGTCTTTTTAATAATTTATTTGTTACATTATACAGCTTTTTATCGCATTCGATCAATTAATTACTTACAACATTTTTAAAATTCGAAAAGAATAAAACAATAAATTAAAAAGAAATGAAACCTGTCACTATAGTACATTTTTTGTGTACTGCATTCTGATTTTCTATTTATCAACAACTGAGTTCTACTGTAATAACAAAAAAAGGAAAAATTAATTTAATCTTACCTTTTAATTATTGATTCGAATTATTATTAAATTAGCTTTATAAACAAATCTATCATTACTATTTACATCATCGAGGCATGCTATGTTTTTCCTAGAGTTTGTAAAACGTTTATAATATTACAATGAGCCAGTTCTGTATTCCAATGGATGAATTTTGACATGAGGGGCCTAGTTTCGAAGTGTACAATCTCCAATTTTCCAAAACAGATTTGCTAATCAACAGATAATGAAAAAAGTGAGATATTACCATAATAAGTACCGTAATATTAAGAAATTTATTAAAAAAGGCGCTAAACTTAATTTGTCAAAATTTGTTTTATTTAGAGAATCTGCAGAAAAAATACTTTTTGATATTTCCATATGTAAGTGTAAAGATTTTTCAACTTGTACCTGTAAAACTAAAATTCCTCCTGCAGAAAGAGTGTTTTAAAATGATCAAAGGACAATGAGAAAAATGATCATTGGAAAATTAGACAGAAAATCTTCCATAATACTGGAAGAAAGATTGGAGCGCAAATCAAAAACAGAACAAAAACTGCAAAAATCACATTTTACTTTTTTCTGTACCACGGCTGATGCTTTTAATTATCCTTCTTCTTCCTCTGCAGATGAACAAGACGATGGAAAAAGAAACCAAAAAGAAGGAGATAAAAGAGACAATTTCAACTTCCCAGATGAGAGTAAAGCTTCCAGCTCTCGCCCAAGCATGCGATAGAACTGGTGTTTCTGACAGAAACGCAGCAGTTTTTGTAAAAGCTGCTCTTAAAGATATAGGAATTTTGACCAAGGAAGAATCATCTAAAATTGTAGATCGGAACAAGATCAGGAGGGCGAGAGTAAAAAGTCGAGATAATCTCATAAAAGGAATACAGAAAAAGCCATTTCAGGCATATGGTGTATACTTTGATGGGAGGAAGAACAGAACATTAATACAAATTGTTTGTTACATACTAAAGAATAGCCTTTGCGTCATTTACTGCAGTTTTTGAATGGCAAAACAAGTGGCCCAAAAGCTTTTTCTAGAGAAACTTGAAAACAGCTAGAAAATTGTGAAAAGTTGCCTGTTTGTAATTTTCAGAAAATAGACGTCACATTACCGATATTACAAGTACAAGAACTTAGCACAGACCAAAAATATTTATACGAAATTTGTGTCGCAATTTCAACAGGCAATATTGCCTCTATCTCACAAAGATCCAGGAGAAATTAGCCATTCAAGATGGTTAACGATAGCTAACCACATTTTAAGATTATATGTGGCCACAAAAAACCCTTCACAAAATCTGAAAATCTTAAGTAAATACGTTATCAAGGTATATACCCTTGCGTGGTTTGAGATTAAGTCTCGGCCTTCTTGTTGCTATGGCAGCCTCCACTTCTTTACCATAATAAAAAATTCTCGATGTTTGCCTGAAGAAATTAAAAAAGTTATAGATCCAGTATTGCAGAGAAACGGATATTTTAGTCACCCAGAAAATATTTTGTTAGCAATGCTGTCTGATACCAGGAAGTGTAGAAAAAGAAAAACAGGTTCAAATGTTGGAAACATTCGTCAGTTTGTTATTCCTAAATTAAATTTTGAAGTAGACGACTACATACATTTAATCAACTGGAATTCTAAAGATAAATCTTTTATTATCACTGTACCACCTCTAACAACATCTATTTCTGACGATGAGCTTACAAAATGATATCTGATGTTCCAGCTGATTCCTTGCCATTCACAAGCCATAGAGCGTTGTGTCAAATCAGTAACTGAAGCATCGGCGGCAGTGTGTGGTAACGATGCAAGAGATGGGTTCATTAGAAAGAGAATTGCTTGGAGGCCAACTTTACCAAAATTCGAAACAAAAAAGCAATATACTAAGGTGTTGGAAAACTAAAATGGTGAATGTTAGTGATTTGGGGAGGGGCACCTTCTCGTGGTGAGTTCTGGGTTGTTTTCATAAAGGAAACAAGCGAAGAGCTGCAAGATTTATCTAATAACTAGTATTGCCTTTAAAAAGGAATTAACTTAAATTTTTAACACAAACTGGAGGCAGAAGATGACGTCATAGAAAGCTGAAATTTAGCAAAATTGTTGGCGTTATCAAAAGGCAGTTTTACCGCATACAGGCTAATCGATTAAGTTAAAATCATTTTACACCCTATTGTGTAGGGAGGGGAGCAAAATAGGGATATAACCCTTTTAGGAATGTGTTCTTACTGGTTGCCTAAGCAAAGTATTGTCAATAAGATTGAAGTTATTTTTCCTGTCCGGCGACATTCCTTCATACCCCCCAGATCGGATTTTTGGACACATTGAGACGGAATGCCGGAAGAATACCTCGATAAATCTGCAGAGTATGGAAGTGTATTAAAAGTTGGAGCAGATATTCAAATCTACGACTGGAAAACAAAAATAGGGAAGGAAGCTTGACATTTTGCTTTTTCATGAAGCAAAAGGATGATTATCGCGAAAAGTAACAACGATATTATATTGGTTCGTGGCAAAAATGCATATAATGCAGACCTAGAATGTGGAAAATCCACCACCAAGAGACGAAACAATTTAGGAGCTATTAAGCCAAGAGTCGTCCCTAAACAGAATGTCATCAACCTCAAAAAGAAGACGGATGTACGTGAACTAATTCGTCAACATCATGGTGAGGACTGGTACAACGACCCAGATCTCAGTTTTTATCAATATGTTTTGGAGGAATTTAATAAAACGGTACATAACTGACAATGTAAACCAGTTATGTAATAAAAAACGCTATAAACACAATTATCTTTCGACTTGCAAACATTTTTCCTATTTTCTGTAAAATGTATTCATGTGGAGATTGTACACTTTGAAACCAGCCCCTCACATGTAACATAACAATATATTTATACAGAGACATCAAAAATGATTACAACGTGATCACGAAATTTACTTTTGGTTAGGCACCACATCTTACACTACTGGCACGGAACGAACGCATGCCGATGTAATTTTAAGTTTTGGTTTGTAATCATTGTTGATGTCTCTGTATATTAGGTAACACCAAGAAGATGCTTTACCATTGACAGTGTACACTAGTCTTAAAAAAAACCGTACAGCAATATTACTAGTGTAAGTAAGATATATTGTGTCCACAGCAATTTATTTAATCTGGCACTTGATTAACAATTAAATTGTCCGTTTGAAGGATTATTATAATGAGTGTCCAAAAAATATTTACGTCAGAGTTAGTTTTGGAATCGAGATCGTGTCGTTTTGATGGTTTTGGTCGTCAATTATAGTGTCAAGTTACATTTTCATAAATCAGTAATCAAAATGAAATATAGCTTGACCCACAAACGAAAAAGTATGTTTTACATTGATGTAATGTCACACAAACTGCATATACACTTTTTTTTCTGAAGACGAGCGTAGTAAACTGTAGTTGAATGAAAGTAAGCAAGACAAAATGTTTTAGAAACTAAAGTCTTTGTCTGTTACTTTATGAACCCTTTTAATATGCATCATTCGATCCGACTTTCGTTTACATTTTTGGGGACAAAACGGACATTTAAATTGAGGTTCTTTTCTACACTCGTATGTTAAATGTCTTTGTAACGTATCCTTTCTGCCATAACTTCTTCCACACTGAAAACATAAGAAGGTTTTCGATTCGCGTGTTCCGTCACTTGGTTTTTCGTTCGTCCTATTGGTCTCTTCTGATAGGTTGTTAAAAGTGACCCAAACAGTATTTGGGTCGTATTCTACACGTTCTGTTTTCACTGGGACATCTTCAGCAGCATATGAATCTAAAATGCATATTTTTTTCTTTATAAATCTGATGTTTATAACATTGTCTTATAATCTATAAATACGAGTTAGTATAGTAAGTAAATTTTACTTGGCTATTCTTATGTAATTGTAATTTTACCGAATCTGAGGTAGGTAGTAACAACAGACAACACCTTGGGTATCTAATTCCGTTTATTTCTTTTAACAAAATCTTAAAACTAATCGAACAGACAAAAGTTTTCTTTTTTAGTCCATTTAATAAGTAATTCTAGTCTAACAATAATCTTTTATGCGTGATCATATGTCTCAATAAGGCATCCTTATATTTGGTCCTATGACCGCAATATTTACACAAATATTGAGGCTCCTTCCCACACTCGTACCGCAAGTGACGTTGCAAGGAATTTTTGTGCTTGTATTTGTTGCCACACTTGACACAATCAAAACCAGTGATAGAATTTGATATAATTTCATCATCTGAAACAAAAACTAATGTTATTCGGAATTTAAACAATCTAGCATGATTTGAAAACCATAACCATTCAATGCTGTAAAACCATAAGCTCCAGTTTAGACTGGTAGCCTGACTCAAGTCAGGCAATGTTAGTCGTCAATATAGATAAACGCACACGACTCAGTTATAACCCCGTCTAAGACAGTTGATTGTCTTGCGGTAGACACTAACGAGTTCTATAAGTAGCACTGGTGCTTATAACTAGTCTTTATTGGAGTGCAACTTCTACGTTAGTCATAGAAAAGCTGCCCAGTAAAAGAATAATTTTAAAGTTTCGAGTTTTAAGCACTCAAAACTCAAAAACTTCTCACAAATAGAACTGGACTATGGCAAGCCTTTAGGTCAAATCAAACACGTCATTGTATTAGTACTGGGCTACTTAGCTAATACAGGGCACAAAACAAATATTAATAAAAACAATTGTTGGTAAAATGAGTTTTTCTCTGTCTTACACTACTGTGTGACTTGACCGTGTAGTCTACCTTGATTTGGCTGAAAACTGCGTTTTACAGTAGTCCCTAGTAGATACCATCGAGCAACGTCCGGGAGTACTTGGATCCTGCAGGTCTCTGTATATCAATCCTACGGGGAGCATACTCCAGTGAGATGGAGATGTTTTACCTTGATTACGCCTAAAAATTATTTTAAGTGCACACATAGATCTTGAATTTTCCATTTTCTGTAATTGATGTACTACAAAACCATAAGTTATCTTTATGTTTAGCACATCAGACACCTAAATAAAAGACCAAATTTAATCCAATGCTTATATACATGCTAACAAATGTCCCTTGGTGTATTACTAGGTGACAATACCACAGGGCTGCGAATAAATCCATGTTTGTATTTTTTAACTTTTAGTACTTTCTTTGCTTGAAATTCTGGAGTAATTACAGTTATGATGGATAATACCAATTCCCCCACAAAGCTTAAGTAGTTTAAAAAGTTTTGTTTTAGAAAATGAAAATTGAAATCAAAAACAATAACTTGCAGTCATTAGGGTGTCCCTTATATGAGGCAAAAAGTTTTTCTACAAAATCAGATACGCATACCCCTAATTTTTTCCTTTTGTGCCTAAATACTTATTTATGAAATATTATCCCTCTAGGATACCGTGCCGACTCGACGTCAAGATTACTCCATGGCAACTAGTATTAAGTCATCAAGTTATGATTTCACATCTCATTTAGTTAGGGAAAAAAGCAAGAATTTAATAAAATTGTCCATTATTATTTATTATTTAAATTAAATAAAGTAATAAATACTTTTAAAAAATAACAATACGTTCGTAATAATTAAAAGTGATATCTTCTTTTTAAAGTTTCTTTCTTGCAATCAAGATACAACTATCGGTGTTCTTGTATGAAACGTAACAAAAAATTTTTGTTTCTCTTCTGCAGTAATCAGACCGTGAAAGTTCTGCATTAACTTTACAGCCCTTCAGCTGCATCGTTTACTGCTTTTAGGGACAATAGAGTGTTTTTGACTTCCAAGAATGAGGAATTGGTTTTCCATGATGGAAGCCCTTTTGGAGAAAACTATCATCAATCTTGAGACGAGAGAATAGATCCTTGCCATTGATATAAAATCATCAATACTTTTCTCTGAATGAAAAAAAATGCTCAGCATGAAAGTACGTAGTAAGCAAATAAAGAAGCAACCAATTTATCAATAAACTTACCATACAATAGTCGTAAAGTTCTTCCTTCGATGGGATGTATCGTTTTCAAAGGGTCGATATATTTTCGTTGTTTGATTTTGTCACCATTCTTGTTTTTGTTTCTTGGTCAACTTCATCGTCAAACAGTGACAAGACAGTTACTTCATCAGTTAAATATCGTAAATGCTGACAAAGCTTCTGTACATGGCACCTGAAGGTCTGCTCTGCACCTTACCTTCGACATTCCAATTAGTGAATGCATTCCAAACAGCTTGTGCCTACTCTTTGCCGATAGAATCATGAAATTTTGGCACCGCAGTAAGTTCTTCTTTATTGCCAAATGAAATTGCTATAGGACGACGTTCTTGTTCAAAAGTTTGGACATCCAAAGCTGGTAACAATTTTCTGCGCGTTCCTTTCGTTTTTGCGTCTACTGCTGATCTCGGAGTAACAAAATATTTCCAACCCCGTTTCCTATCATTTCGCAGAAATTTCATATTCTGTGCTCTAGGTCAAAGTTGACACCTGCTCTTGTGAACTTTCAATAGTATCAGCTGAACTGAAAGATGGATCGTCAGGTATATTTGTGATGTCATACGCTGTTAAAGAAGTCGATGCCGTAGAGAGAGGTTTGCCTTTGTCTCACGCGTTTCTCTCTTTCTACGAGTTTTCTATCCACTCCAGCTAAGCTACCAGGCAGCCTGCTTTTTCTGATGCTGCAAAAAGATCTTGTCTTCTTCTACTTCCATTAACTGAAGTACTTGGAGACTTCTCTACGACGCTCGAATACGTCTTGTTTTCTTTTCAAATTCAAATTTTGTTATTCTGTTAGCTGTAGGTACATGCTTTACAATAATTAACTTCATCAGCAGCAAAATAAAATCGCTAAACGAAAATTAAAAATTAGTACAATAAAACATTTGTGTAATGGAAACCAATTTGTTTTGTGTTTTTGTTATTTTGATACATAAGAAAGATATCATTTATGAAGTCAATATTACTCTCATTACACCTTTTCCTTAAACCTTGTAAATAAATTAATCTTAACAGAATATTATAAAAGACTTTAATGGTTAATAATTGCTATTATTTTCAAATAAATACATCACTTTACATTTGCTTAAATCAAAAATTCTATCAAATATTTATGTAAACCACACATTAAACTTTCAAGTTTCATACGAATTAAAATATCTGGGATTTTTAAGTCAAGTAAATTCTGTTAGTAAAATGCTATTATTGCATAATAACAGAAGTTATATATAATCTTATACAGGGTGAACATTAAGAATGTGATCAAGTCTAGATGAACTTGTATCCTAAAGTGCACCGTTTTAAAAATACAGGATGTTAAAGATGCTACTGATACAAATACCTAAATTAACTCCTACTGGAAAAACGGGCGTTGTATTACAATAAAAGACGGAAAAACATTAATTACAACATAGAGAAAAAAACAAAACACAAGAAATTAAGTTTTAACCTCCTCAGATATCACAAAATTCTGTTTTACTCAAAAACGGCGCATGCTACGAGAAAAGTACAAACGATACTTTTTCTGCTAGATTGAGTATACTTAGATTCCAAAACTAACAGAGTTGTCTATTTTATTCTATATCTTGGAAATGGTGCACTTTAAGATATAAGTTCATTTAAAGCGCAAATCTGAATCACTCTGTACACAGTATGCAGATGAAACGGCAAAGTATAATTATCCTAATACGAAACTAACTTCAAGATTAGTCCATCAAAGATATTACGAAACGCAACTAGCGTTCATGTCTTCTTCACTCTATCCTTTGCAGATGAAAAAAAAACGTACCACTGATCTTAGTATATCCTGCTCCGTTGCCTCGTGAAATCGCCTACGAACGACATCTAAAACAAAATGAATAAGAGTCTTTTAGACCTACTGCGACCATTATTTGCATCGTTATACCATTAAATGTATTCTTAAGGTGCCAGAAGACCTTTTTCTGAGAAAGTTTTAGGGTACCTAGTCTATTGTCAGCCAAAGGGTTATTAAAAAATAACTTGTTCTTTTTCCAAGAAGGCACGGAAGATATGGCACTAGAGTAAAGTTTAAATAACAATTACACCTGTAGTTTAAATCTTGTCTTCTGTGCGTCCGGTTGTATAATAAAGACGTTATTTAATTTTGATTTTTGCCTTGTTTTTGGATTGCGATTGTGTTTCTTTGGTTTCTGATATTGGTTTCGACTCTTGGCTTGTTTTGGACTACGATTTTTTTTGCATCTTCCTCTTCTGTATCATTTGGCGATATCGAAATTTCTTTGAAAAGCGTGTTACGTATTCAACATGCCTAGAACGTACAGTGTTACAAAAAAACGCGGAAAGGCGTCGGTTTCGCAAAGACTACGTTATAAAAAA
>VTPC01001530.1:62420-138863 GCA_011009095.1 Ignelater luminosus
ACTTTGTATACAGTACAACAGTGAACTCAACTGTCTTGAATTGAAAAAAAGACATGCATATTATTATCAAGTGCAAGGGCAATTAAATATAGCGGAAAGGGATGCGTGTTATTTTATTTTATTTACCGACATCGATTGTGAAAGTATAAAAATTAAACGAGATGCCGAATTCTGGGCTGACATCATGTTGTCGAAACTATGCGATTTTTATAGAGACTGTGTATTACCAAAATTAACAGATCCTTGCATAGCGCGTGGACTTACTACTCGTGATTCTCCTTCTATAACTGAAGCGAGATTGCAGCAAGTAACAAAGAAGAAATCCAAATAAAAAATTACTTCTTTTGTAATTGTAAACTAGTTCTATATACAAATGTATTAAAGTATTTTATATTCCTAATTGCTTTAGATATAAGTTTAACAAACTACCTATTTTTTATAAAATGTAGTTTTCGGTTTCTTGGTACCTACTTTATGTATTACTTACGCAGTTATGATTATGTCTAAATCTGATTATACAGTAAATTAATAAAACTCGATTGCATTGTTTCGTAAGCGATTCCACATTCAAATCCACTAGTCTTTTCAGATTTAGGTAACTGTTCAAGCATGGCCAACTTTATTATTAACAGGTAGAAGTATAACCCCTACTACCTATAATACACATGATAGAAGTCGAGGCATATTAATAATCTTGACTAAAATTAAAATATAAACACCTAAACAAAATTTATTTAATGAAATTAAGAAACAATACAATTTTTCTCTGAAGCATATCCCAAGTGTGCTCCATAGGATTTTGATCTAGACATTGAGCAGGTCACGGTAACACGCTGATATTGTATTGAGTTTTTAAAAACATCTCTAAACTTTTGCCATGTTGCTACATTATTACGTCGCAAGCCTTAGTTTGTAATTTATGGAACAGAAAAAACGAAGTCTCTGGTCAAAACAATATTTGGAGAGTGGTTTGATATCATTCTACTATAGTAACTGCTCACATTAGTTTTTGAAATACTAACCTTAGTAGTTATTATTTATTTTATTATTTAGCACAAAATAAATAATAATGCATTTCTCGTTACTTCTGTTTGAAAACTTGTTCTACGGAAGTAACATAAGTAACATAATACTTTCTATGCTTTGTTCGTAAATTTTATTACAGTCTGTTATTTCTAGATTTTAATTTAAAAAAATTAGAAATTTTTAATTTGTAACCCACCGTAGTGGTATACGAATACATGAGCGTTTTACATTGCTTATTCGCAACAATAAACTCGTGACGTTACTGTCCCTTCAGTCATATTCCCGCCTGCCCTGGCCCATCCGTGATCTAATCAAAAAAATTGATTTCAAATTGCATCTAGTTGACATACTACTACATCTAATGAATTTATTTTAAATACAGGTATGCATCATTGATGCCTTTGTTAGGATTTTCTCAATAGATTTTGGCACCTTTTGCTAAATTCATTTATACGGTCTTGAAAGTAAATACAAGTTTATTGTTCAGAAATGAGTCACATTTAAATCCGCCCCTAAACAGGTAAACCTGATTTAACCAAGCTGATCCGGTTTAAAGTGCATCTACGTTGTGTGCTACCGATAGGAAAATTTATTTAAAATACAGGTGTATAATGGGTGACCTATGTGTTTGTTAGAAATTTCAGAAGAGGTTCTGGCACCTTAACATCTTGGTCCAATTAGAATAATTAAAGTATTTACCTTTAAGTACATCGTAGAGCGCCATAGAAACAAAAGACTGTTTTCCTCCTTTTCCCTTGGCTGTGTATTGTAAAGTCAACTGAGGCGAGAAGATTTTCTTTAATATGTTGTATATATTTTTATGAAGGTCTTGACCGCCAATTAAAAATAAAATTCTCTCCTGCAATTTTCATCTTGTATCAGCATATGAAATGATTGAGATACTGTATTAGATTCTTACCAACTCTTTTCTAAAGTATGAATCTGAAATCTTCGAGTCCAGATCTCGTAGCTCTCCTATAGTTTCACAGGTAAAATTTTCTTCGATAGAGTAATGGTTTTGGCCATTTGCCGCTTTTTCTTTCACCATCGTTAGTAACAACCGCTCTAGCTGACCAAATTTGGAATCCATTGCTTCTCTTAGTGTCTTAATCTCAAAACTTAAAATATCTAAAAAAACAATTGAAATGTTAAATTCAGTATTGTCAATAGACTGGAAAATATACAAGAAAAAGAATGCGAAATACTCGCATCTACTGTACTGTACGTATGTTAAGAGGAAGATGTAAATCAAAAGTTTGGTCTACCATACTATAATATTACAAAAAACAAAGAAACTTCAAAGGATAATAATAATGTTCGATATAGCCACGGTGTTTTGCAAGAATGTGCAATTTTAATTCATGATTTCGTTTTTTTTTCGATAATCACAGTAACTACTTTTCTGTAATGACATTGACACCTGTTACAATGAAATCTTACTGGCACTCTGGTTGTGGGCAGAAACTGTCTTATGCACTCTTTGGCATCATCTAAAATAAAAATTTAAAAATCTATACTTTCATGATCGTATTAACGCACAGTTTGCAATCCATAGCGTGCCCTCTGTACAGACCGATGATAAAAGTAAAGCAATTACCTTTCGCTACAAAAATATATATAACGAAGATCAAGTAAAGTAAGGACACCCCTATCCTTCTTATTATTTAAGAAGGATATTAAACATGTCAGGTTTCATTTGTCCACTTTAATATAATGTGAAAGATGGGATGTTTCGACTTTCAGTAACACCCGGTGTACAAATAATACCAATTAAGAATAACATCAAAAAAATTTTAACTATAAGACACTTGTTGGTTGTAGTATATTTTTATTGTCAAAATTAAATTTCAAAACTAAAAATATTTTAAACGTTCATAATAACTAATGCACTGATGACTACATGAGTTTGAATAAGTTTATAATCACTAAAAGAAATAATGCAGTGTTTACATATGGTATAGTCTGACTTTCTTATCAAATCGTTTGACGTCTACCAATATTTAATTACGGTTTACATTTCTTGGTGTTGTTCCGTTTCCCTGGCATGCTTCATTAAATGCCTTTGTAAATGATGCTTGTAATAAAATGATTGCTCGCAAAAGTTGCAAGGAAACGACCTTGATTTTCCACAGGCATACTTCACATGATTGATCAATGATGTCTTCAGTTTGTACTGATTTCCACAATTTCCGCATTTGTAGGTGCAATCCGTCCACGCTGCTCCACCTTAAAAGTAACACTAAATTAGAGCAAGTTATAAATTAAAATTACTACTAAAGCTTGCTATACAGGTTGGTCATTTTAATTAGTCCACTATAAGTATCATAAAACATAATACTTAGATATGGATTTCTTACCGTAGGCATATCTATATGTAAGTAGGTTGCCAGGAAAGTTGGATGCTCAAGGGACGTCATGGTAACAGTTGAAAAGCGATGCTCTGTTGGTTTGCAAATTTGCAATTGCATTGTATGCCCGAATAGTTATTACAATAAATGCTTTATCTAAAAATCTAAGTAGAAAAATCGGTAACACTCAAAGCTGTCTTTACTTAAAGTTTTAATAAAAAATTATTAGGTATAGTTTATCAATACACCTCATGCCAAATTAAAGAAGCAAATTTTCAAATAACGCTTACACGATAATCATTTGAGTGAAATATGCGAATGTGCTTTTGAACTGAATTACTCTGTGTATACGCCTTCTTGCAATAAGGGCAATTAAATCGAGCGATTCCGTCGCATTCGTATTTCGTATGACGATACAATGTCGATCTGTGCATATACGTTTTATGACATTTTGGGCATCTGAACGGTTTCCTTAAATTTGCTTTTCTTGTTTGTTGCTTTACTTTCTTCTGAATATTAAAACCTGTAACAGTATGATATTAGTATTACCTATACTACATTTAGAAAGAGGATAGTAATGTAAACATATTTGTTTATTAACTTTTGTTGTTTAGCTTGCAAGTGTAGAACTATCAATCGATGGAAGAATGTGCAATACCTATAATTCGTTTCATTTCATTCTATTCTTCGGACAAATACCTTTACTTGGACCCACCTTTGATATTTAACTGAAATGAGTATTGCTTGCCATTTTTTTTAATTTAGAATTGGTTTCCCTGGAATTCAAACTTTTTTTATCTCTTGGTTTGCAGTCCATTGTTTATACAGCTAAGCTTGCATAATTTCATATTCTATCTCTTCAGTTGTCGTTTCTGATCAGGCTTACTTTTTACATAACACTTTTGGATTTTATCGTTAAACTGTTTTACTGTAAGGAATTACGAATCTTTTATCAAAGTAATAAATACACTTTTACAGTTTACGACTATTAATTACTATAAAAACCTAAAAAGCCAGCACATATTCTACGAGATGTCCACAATATTCTGATGCTTATACGTTATAATTTATAAGTTTTATTGCTTTATTCCATACTGTTGCCGGCCACTCTAATTTATTACAATTTATTAGCTATGGTCTAACTATTTCCTCCAAAAATAGCTTTATAGCAAAATTTGCTAGACCGGTGACAACAGAAACTCGCAAAATAATTTATCTTTAAATAAATTAATCTTGAACAGAACGTTTATTTGCAGACACTAGAAACTATATCATTGAAAACAAAAAAGGAAAGGTAATATCTTATTATACAACTATATCCTATGATGTGAAAGAACTGAGCATGCTCTTTACCTAGTATACGAACTAATTAGAAAACACATTTAATCTACCTTATGCAACTTAAAACTAGTCATAAAATTTGAACAATATAGAAGAAATGGTGCGATTATTACTTTTAATTTTACAAAATAATTGAAAATTATTTAAAGACAATGCGTTAATAAATAACAAAAGAAAAACAAGCACAATGTTAACTTTACTAACCACAATTGAGGAGCTGGGTGCAAAAAAACTTCTCAAGAAGTGCCTTTTTTCGCAAATCGCTTATTTGAATAGAACAGACCTTGTTTCATATAATGGCGATAAAAGATAGTTTAACATTTAGAGATAGGGGGCAGAAATGTCGCAATATTCGACACACTAGAAGTGCCCTTTTTCCATACATCAGTAAACAGCGTTGTTATAACCTACAAAATGGCTTGTGCATCGAGAACAAGTGAAAATAATAATTATTCGAGTGAAAATGACGAAATTGAGAACTCAACAGATGAAATGGTATTAAGGAAAGTTAATCATAAAGGAAAAAAGCATTTAAAGCGTTTAAACCACTGTAGGAAAGAAGCAAGCGAAAGGCAGCTAAAAAACGCGGGAAAGAAATACAAGGCTTCATCGGAAAAGAATGTAGCAGGGAAGAAATTTAGACAGATTACAAAATGTTGTCAAAAAAATGTTTAAAAGTTCAAAAACAAGATCCAGAAAACCTCTTTAAGGCATCTTGGAATTCGGACGACAAAAATAGCCAAGATATGTACCTCCTTGGATGTATCGTTCCTGTTACAGCAAAAATCTGAGTTACTGCACCAAAGACGAGCCCTCGAAAAAATTGGAAGTATAATCTTGAAATTGAGGATGGTTTCATATTGGACTTGTTTCAAATAACGGCCAAAAGATTGACAGTTTTTCAAACGAAAATATCGGAAGGACACCTCATAATAACCGACAGACGAGGACAGCACGATAAATAGGCCAAGAAAAATCTCCCAGAACGTTTGGGACTTAGCAGATAAATACCTAACACTCATTCCACATAATGAATCTCACTACTCACATTCCAAATAAAAAAAGAATATTTTGAAAATCCATCGCTTACAGTTAAATTACTTTAGATAGGTTTTAAACAATATTACTTTGAAGAAACCGAGAATGAGGCCAAGAAAGGGTCCAATTCTGTTATTTCGTTTTTACACCACTTTATCTCTGATGCTTTTGACAGGAACCAAAATATCAAGAACATAATAATGTTTTCGGATACGTGTGGTGGACAAAATAAAAACATATTTATGGTGCAATTTTGTCTATGGTTGTCTAAAATACGAAAAGTTTCAATTCATCATATTTTTCCTGTTCGTGGTCATTCGTACTGTGCATGGATCGAAATTTTAGATTATATAAAACGTTTACTGGTAGTGAAAACTCCTCAAGAATATATGGGTCTAATGAGAGAATGCAGACGAAATCCAACCCCTTTTGCTGTTATAAAGGCAGCTTCACTGATAAAAGACTGGTGCACCGCACTTGAACCATATTTCAAAAAAACAAGTGGGCAGAAAACAGATAAATTTGAGATAAGAAAAAAAAACTGCCAGTTAACTACACAACTGCAGGAATGATAGCAGCTGCAAATAGTTATGGTGGATATTTTTCTCCATTTAATTCCTGGACAAAGAGAAGCCTTTCTAGTTTGGAATTAAATCTACAAGATGCACCGAGGGTGCAACTCAAATCCGATAAACTAAACAATTTGAGGGATTTGCTAATGTTTTTGGAAGGAGACGATTTACAATGATATAGAACTAATATTTTCATACAAGATGAAGAAAATGTGACTACCCAAGAAGAGATGGGCATTGTGGAAGATAATAGTGAACTGCCTGAAAGTGCCAAAGAAATAATTGTCGCGAATCAAAACAGTCAAGTGTTTGACGACAGTGCTAGCGACTTAGAATATTAATAGCAACATTGTCGTGAGTTTGTATTACCTTTTCGTTCTTATTATTACTAAAAATATTTTGTTCTTTTAAGCGAAATAAACAGCATGTTTCTTTTGTGCAATATTTCACTTTAATTTCACTTTACTTTCTATAATAAAATAATTCAACGGTTTTTATTAAAAAACATTTTCTCATTGTGATATAACGTGGATTAATCCGTAAATTCAGTTTATATTAAATCATGGTATATAGGATTTTTGGAAAAACAGCACTTCACCCTCTTTCTTTTCCTATTTTTATAAGAAAGTGGGTTTATTGTCGATATAGTACTTTGCTAAAATTGTGATACTAAAAACTAAATATTCATATAACATTACGAGGGTGGTCTGAAAAGTTTCCGACCTCAACGTGAAGATGGCTGCACTCGTAAATAAAAGCTACTGAATTTCGTTGTTCATCTGTTGACAGTTACTCACCAAAGTTTTTATGTAACAGTCGTTTCAGTGAGTTGATGTGAGTTTTTTTTTTGTGAAAATGGACAAAATCGAGTATCGATATGTCATTAAATATTTGTTTTTGAAAGGCAATACGCCTTCGCAAATAAAAGATGAGTTGGATTCTGTGTATGGGAACTCTGCACCATCATTTACCACAGTGAAATTTTGGGCTGCTGAATTTAAACGTGGCCGTAAGAGCTTGGAAGACGATGAACGTTCCGGACGTCCAAAAACTGCAACTACCGACGAAAACATCGCCAAAGTTCACCAAATGGTGCTAGACGACCGCCGAATTAAAGTGAGAGAGATAGCAGAGGTGATGAACATGTCAAAAGAACGTGTTCGTCACATATTAAATCAACATTTAAGCATGAGAAAGCTGTCCGCGCGTAGGATGCCGCGTTTGCTCACCATTACACCATTATACGCCCGAAACAAAAATACAGTCCAAACAGTGGACTGCAAAGGGGGAACCGGCTCCAAAAAAAGCAAAAACTGTTTTTTCGGCTGGGAAAGTGATGGCGACTGTTTTTTGGGATAGTCATGGAGTTATTTTAATCGATTATCTTCAAAAAGGAAAAACCATTACAGGAGCATACTATGCATCATTACTTGACAAGCTGAAGGCAGAACTTGCGAAAAAACGGCCACATTTGCAGAAAAAGAAAATCCTGTTTCACCAAGACAACGCACCGTCTCACACCTCAGCGGTTGCCATGGCGAAAATCCACGAATTACGGTTTGAACTGCTTGACCATCCGCCTTACTCACCAGATCTAGCCCCAAGCGACTTCTTTTTGTTCCCTCATCTAAAAATTGCGCTCGGAGGACAAAGATTTTCGTCAAATGAAGAGGCAATCACCTTCGTGAACAATTATTTTGCAGAGAAAAATGCCGAGTACTATTTGGACGGGTTACAGAGATGGGAGCATCGCTGGGAGAAGTGTGTAGAGTTACAAGGAGACTATGTTGAAAAATAAAAAAAAAATTTCAGAAAAAATGTCTTGTATCTTTGTTAGGTCGGAAACTTTTCTGACCATCCTCGTATTAACTATGCAATATTTCAAGGTAACCGTAGCATGATAGTTTTCTAGCGAACCAAAACTTTAAATCGCATTATCTCAAAATCCCTCTAAACGAGAAGTACCCTTTTTGCACCCAACTCCTCAATTAGTACAATTCGGCGTCTACAGCGGAGACGTGCAATGGCTGAACCAGTGTTGCCAGGTAAGCGATTTTTCTGTCAAGTCTGGATGATTTAAAAGCGGTTTAGCGGTGAAAATTCATTGTTTACCGTTTAGCGGAAAGTCTAGCTTTTTAAAAAATTTTTCACGCTGATATAATTTTATTACCCACAAAATTTTACCAAATGATGTGAACGACGGCATTTCAAAAGTTGAGAATTTTTATTTTGATATTATATTTCCTTCTAGTACAATATTCTTCGACACTATATAAAACAGAACCGAAAGTGCAATAAATTACATTTTTGCTAACCCTTTACCAGAAAGATTAACTAAGTTACACATTATTTTCAAAGGAGTTATTTACGATCTTCTGTCTATTATAGTGAAAGAAGAAGAAAACCCATTTTAATTTTAAAAGGTACAGGTAGCTTTGCCACTTACTGTATGAAACATGCCGATCTCTTTTGTAAAACAGCTTTTCTCATTTTTAAATTCATACTAATATTTCAACAGATTCTACTAACAACATAATCCGTAAAAGGGGATAAATTTCTATGAAATCATAGTATCAGACAAAGAAATCATAAAATTAAATGTGTAAACCACCATTATTTATGGTGTTTAGTACGTGCTTTTCAATGCAAAATTGTCAAAGCGGCGTACAACAAATGGATCTAGCCACTACCACCACCACCCCCTTTTTAAAATATTCTAGAATTTAGAATTTATAAATAAGGGATGTTTGAAATTTCTGTTATTACTTTAAACTTTATTAATATATCAATCCTTAGTCCAACAGTTTCCATATTGCGTTGAACTTTGCTACTTCACAGTTAGTGTAAATGTGAAATGTGATTATCTGATTACTGATTAGTGTAAAGAAAAAATACTTTAGCATTTGTTTTTAAAATATCCTTTTCGGCCAGCGGTCATTGAACCTTTTCTTAACAAATGCGTTCTGACTTCTTTGTTTGCGCATTGCACTAAAGATATCATCTGTAGAGCTATATAACGCTAGTACCAGAAGTGAAGATTTTTCTTTCTATAGTGCTTTGAAGAGTTGAAGAATAATTTTCTGCCGTTTTGTTACTTTTAGTAGTGTTTAGGTAGTGGTTATAGTGGTATATGATACTACAATAGTGTGTGCCCTGTCGGCAATCCTGTAGAATGCTGGTCCCAAACTTAGACACTGATAACTTCTGTTATATACAATTTCCGTGGAAAATAAGGATACCTTCGCAATCTTGAGGCTTTAATAAATACAAATAAACAGGTTGCTTTTCTCTTAATTGCGTATAAAAGCGAAAATTTCAATGGTAAAAGTGCACTTTTTTCCGTTATTAACACGTCCGTCCGGCATGCGCGGTATTTTCGACCTACCGAAGCATTCGACTTACATTATAATGGCGGACGGACGTGTCAATAACCTAAAGCAAGTGCACCTTTATCATCGAAATTTTTGCTTTTATATGCGATTAAGAGGAAAGCAAACTGTTTATTTATATTTATTAAAGCCTATTGCAAAGGTGTCCTTATTTTCCACGGACATTGTATATAACAGGAGTTATAAGTGCCTAAGTGTGGCACCAGCATTCTACATGATTACCGAGTAAGTAAGCAAAATCTAATAAGTTACGCGTAGAATTGCATATTTATAAGGAAATGTAGTAAAAAAGCAGCAACCTATACACTTTTTTGAATGATTTTTGAAAAGTTCACACGACGCCATGAATACTCGGTTCAACCTATACATTTAAAAACTGATATTTTGGATCCTAAAGATTTGGAGGTCAACTTAGGTCCTGTTGAACTACTTAATGGTATCGAATTTATAGATGCATTATCAAAAACGATGACTAACATTGACTATGTAGTTGTTTTGATCAGCCTCGCCAAAAACAGGAAGAAAGAAAAGATACGGGATAAAGAGGTGATTTGCAAAAGGTTGAAAGTTTAGAACCGCACTCACATGGTGGAAAGGTGTTGGTAGTTTTAATTGTCGGCAGCTAGCAAGGGTTGCTGTTTGAATACTTTCAATGCTTACGTCATCGTCATCTACATCGCCAGAAAGAACAAATAGCACAATGGGGAGGATTTATTGCGCGAAGAGAAACAGATTAACTACCAAACGAGCAATAGCTCACTTTTATTTCTCATAACTATAAGTTGAGAGTACGCTCCAAAAAGACATCCGAAGGTCAAACAGCCTCAGAATGGTAAGAAATGCAGCTGTTCTATTTATTATTTCAGTCTTAAAATATATTCTGCCTTCTGTGTGTTTTAGAAGCTGAGATTGTCCAGGAATCAAACCAAAATCAGAAAAGATTTAAATCAAGCGACACTAGAACTACCAAAAGAAGAAAAGGCGATTCAGAACCAAAAGAAAGTTCTTCAAATGAGGAATATTCCACCCACGACACTCAGTCTAATGTTGGGCCCTTGTCATTTTCCGAAGAAGAAAATGACGAAAATTGAATCTGAACTTACCTACTTGTTATTCTATTTAAAGATTTAAAATATAAACTGTTTTAAGATTTCGCTGGCGTTTTAGTTTACAGAAACTAGTATTAAAAAAGCACTACTTTAAACTTCTTGTACGGCAAATAACCATCACATTTTCGTAATTTTCTGAAAAATGTCATCAAATTTTCATTCATTTCTGTATAACATTCTATTTATGGAAATTATTCAAATATTTCGTATTTTTCATAAATTTCATAAATTTTATATAAATTTCAAAATTTCCTGAAATCTGAAATTTTTCAAAGGAAATTTCACTGACCTTTGAAAATTAAAATTTATCCATTACTAGTTGATGCTAATGGTATTTATTACTTTTCCCATCCAAGTAGGTATATAAATACACCAACGTTATTATATAATATAATAAACTAAATTATACATATAATGAAAATATTTTGTTTATAATAAACTACTTATTTAATAAAGAAAAATACCAAATAATGTAAAAACAAGAAATAAAAATATCAGACTTTTCCATAAACCGCATCTTATGGATTGTCATTGTTGTTATTTGTCTAACAAGGACCTAAAGTCCTATAAGAATTACTTGAATTCTTTGATATAATCAAAATTTGAATAGAAAACGTGCATGTGACGTACCCTGAGGTTACTATCTGTCTCTTTCTTACTAATTACAAACCATGTTTTTCATGTTTTATTAATCCAGGTTATTTTAATTTATTAATACAATACTTCAATTAATAAAGATAAGAGAAATGGTTTATAAAAAAGAGACAGATCGTTGTACCCCCAAAATGCATGTCGTCTATTGCTGATCCAATCATATATTGAAAGGTTAAAAATAGCGCGAGATTTAAAATCCATATGGCTGACAATCCTCCCCTATGTAATCTTATCATAACTTGCAAAACAGTGGTGCCATCTCTTTGAAGATAGATGAACTAAAATTATAATACTTTTCAGAGTTTCCATTATTGCGCATTGCATTCGTCAATTGCTGTTACTTCCCAATAATTGAATGTTTGGTTTTTCTAACTAGTATCTTTATTTCTAATTCAAATGCATCAAACTTTTCAGGATAGGTAGTTGTTACAGTAAGGTAAGTAAATGGATACTTTTTTTTATCAGTATTATGTTTAAAATCTAAAATAATAAGACAAGTTATTCTGCACAAAAGTATTGTTTTTCTTAGCTGATAGACCCTGAATCAAGATTTTTATTGGCCATTGACGAAGGTACATGTATGCAGCATTCGTAGACTTCTTTCTAGAAACTTTAAGTTAGTAATAAATGATCTGATCATAAAAAACTATTTACTCGATTTTTGACGGTGCTGCCATCTACTATATTCTAACGTCAAAACCGCGCTCTGAAGAGGGAAACTGGTGAGATGAATGAAGGTAGATGACGCCACCATCGAAAATTGTTAATATTTTTTCCTAAACACATCTTTCTTATGTCTTATGCCCGGTTTCCAAAAGCAATTTATCTAACCGATAAAGTTGTGCATTCCATAAATCGCCAAAAGGTGTTTCTCAAACGCTATGTTGTATTTATGAGACCGATATCGGCTTCATAAGTTATCGGAACAAGTCGGTGCGATAAGTTATGTAGCGCCGGCGCATTCTACATCGGTTGAGGTTTCACGCGGCTTTTTTTCAATTACCTATAGCTAACAGCAGGTTATGTTTAAGATGAAAGTACCGGTATAGAACGACAGTATTGTTGAAAAATGTGTAACAGTTTCAAATTATTTCAGGTTTTTAAAGTATTTTTTGTTTTTCTAGTGTTGCAAGTGCAGTAGCCACCTATCGGTTTCTCTCGTAACTACTTAAGAAACCGATAGTTATAAAGTAGAGTACAATATTTTGAGCAACACTTAAGAAGTTTATCGGTTCCATAAAGTTATGCATCCGATAACTATATGACACATAACACCACCTTTCAGAAACCGGGCATTAATCAGTTCTTTTTACCATAAAAAAGTAGACTACTAAAAAGCTTATTATTAAAAGAAGGGATTGGTGTGAGTATCACTTTCCATTGTGGGGAAATACCGCAAAGAATGCTTGTGAAACTTTACAGTTTTCAAAGATTTTATAAAACGAAAACTTAAATTTGGATATTTCAATGCGTGCAGCTTATAGTACTGAATAACGTAACACCTTTAATTTTACAATAAATTTAGGGATAAGGCCAATTTGTTCATGAAAAAGTTGTATATGACAGACGGGTGATTTTTGCTCGGTTTGGATAGCTATACTATATCAGCCATTGTATAGAAAAAGGCGCCTCTAAACTTGCAAAAAAGAATAACTTATTAGTACCAATCTACCATACGAAAAGCTTCATTGCAATAAAAATCTGTAAAATCTGCTATTGTAAGAAGCAGGTATAAGCTTTTAAAAGTGCTCATTACTGTTTTTCAAACCTAGAATATCCTCTTTTCCTTGTAACTACTAATAACATTTAGTTGTAATATACAGATGTAAAATATTATTTTTAAATTCGGTTTTTAAAAAATATTGGCAAGGAAATACTGGAGCTTTCAGATATGAAAAAGTTAAAGGCCGATGGACACTACCAAGAATAACTTGTGAAGTTACTTTAAAAGTCCGTGGACATTAAGAAGTTGCGTTAATTTTCATGGGTTTTGAATCTATGCGCCAAATGCGACTTCAGGTTGTCCAACCTATCAACGTTTGATATGTTCTTATGATTATTGTTGACGTTTTATAACCTTTATAATCAAAGATTTCTAGTTTTTTACTAGCGTCTCTGGTAATAATAATAAGTGATACTTCGAATACATAAAAATTCGGAAACAGCTGATTGCAGGTGTTGGGCAGGGTTGGCAGCAAGTAACTTCGTTAAATGCGCATGCACCACTTGCAGAATTTAAGTGAACTTGTAAAGAAAATCCGTACGTTCCAGTTTTTCTTGGCAAGTTCGACTTTAAAATTGCAACCACCTCTTTCTAACGCATGGGAATGTGTGGGAGAGAAAACCTTTACAAGTTATTCTTGTTACTAACGAATAATACAACAAATAAAAAAATGACAAATAATAGAACAATGATCTTCACTTGTCTGGAATTTGGTACAATGTGATTGGTGCCCTTTTTAGAAGATAAATCTTGTTTTATCTTTTTACTCCCTCAGGTAAAAGGATTTTACTTCATTGTAATTGCAGTGGAGTTCATGCACAAATAATTGCTGTCATAAATTACTTCTCTTTGTCCCACCACTAACGCCCAGCTATTCATTGTATTTTAAATGGCAAATCCTCCTGATGGATACTATACTTGTTCAATGGTGCGTAAACATTCAATCTCACTTTAGCTTTTTTGTTCCGCTTAGGCCTTCTTGCTGTTCCTCGATCCATTGCAAAGCAAAAGAATAAAAATTCTGAGATGCAAATGTTCATGCCGCCAAGATCCATAGACAACAGAATCTTGAGTGACGCAAACTAGTCTAATATGCGCCAACTCGATTCGGTTTTATCAAAAATGCCGTATAAATATACAAAATCTCCAAAATACTCGAATTTAAAATTAAAGTTACAAAAAACCTTTCTCAACTAGTAATTGTTATTACTTTATGACATAACAGCTGTACAAATTTATTACTTTCCTACCCTCAATAAAACGTGCTTTCTGAGTTCTGACCATTCAAAACATAGAACGGGAATATTCACATTTCAGTGTGATTTTTTTGCAAAAATGCTTTTGTTCAAGAGTAGCCGTAAGGCAATGAAAAAGCTCCTGCTGTGAACAAACCAAATAGTCACTGACATCGCGACTGTAACAAAATAATGATAAAATTTCAAATGTTTCATTAAATGAAAATTCTGGTGAAAATGTAGAATTTATTTAAGAAATATTTTAGATATTTAAGAATAAAATAATGGAAAACGTGCAGAAAAAAATTGACACCAACTAAACATTTCCAAACAGCAATTCACATTCTACTGTGTAAGGCAAGCTATGGTCAAGTAGATAAAACTACTCGTTCCACCTAAATACTCAGAATTCGGTATGAAATAAATAAAGGACATGCAAGTGTCCTCTTTTGGTTTTTAGTTACAATGTTACTTATTAACATTATTATTGGTTCAATTTCACTTAGCTCCGGCCCCCTCTTAATGTAATATGTTATTGTACATTATTTTTTTCAAATATACTATTGGAACACTTATGAGAAATTTTATTCTAAAATTTAATTTCGGAGAAATAAAACATAATTTTTGTAATTTACACAAGTCAAAATGATGTTTTACTCACATATTTGATTGGTATCAAACAATGAAAAAATATTTTTGATCACCAATAAAACCTATCAGTTATTTGGAAAAATTCTCAAATTTTATTTTGTCTTTTAAATTAACCTTTCATTTTTATAGTTATCTTTTCTATAAAAGTTAGCGCACTTTCAAGGTCAGTTTGTTGAATCATAAATCGTAGATATCAAATTGTGCTTAAATGCAATATCGTTTGAAACATATTATATTTTATTAGAAAATGCTCTTATATTTAAAAAAAATGAATAAAAATAATCTGTAAATAACAAATATAAGATAGGAAATGTGGATAATCGCACCATTCTTAGTAAAATTAATCGGTATATGTAGAATTCTCTAAAAATAGCTTTTTGTAGTTTACGTTTATTTTTTTATATTTTTTTTTAATATAAAATTTTTAGATTTTGAAGATTTTGATGGTTTCTAGCTTATTTAGAATATCACTTTCGCGGAATAGCACATCTACGACCTGGCAACACTGGGCTGAACACGTGGTTCGTTCCACAAGTTATTTAATTTCGGAAAGGCTGAAGTAAAATACAGTAAACTGGTGCCCGAAAACTTATATTAATCCCATCGTGGAAATTGATAATAACACAAATTTATAAAAGAAACGGTTGTACTTACCCAAAATTTAATTTAGGGGTTTTTAAATCACGAAACGAAAAAAAAGATAAAGATAAAAACACGAGTTCACTTCTTGAAAGTTGATCAGCAAAAGCACAGAGCAAGAAAGGGTGAGTTGTCGCAGCTTGCGCCGAAGCAACCCTAAAAGGCGCCCGCGCACAATACTACCCAACACGTTACTCAGTGCTAACCGATAAATGGACAAAGGTATGTACAAAATAATAAAGAGGATATAATAATTTGATAATAAAAAAATTAAAATAGTAATAATGATCGTGCAAGAATTTAAACGGCGAAAATTTGTTGCGAAGCCGCAACAATACAACACTGTGTACGGACAAATGACAATCGTTACAGTTACATAAATTAAGGCTTATTCTATATAAAAGTTCAAAAGCAGGCAATTTAATAAATATAACTGCATAAAAGAGTAAGCATTCTATATTATCATCATCTCTGATTTAGTTTTAATTTTTCATATGCGGGAACGTGCGTAAGTTGGTGAGATCTCAAATTATGCTTATGTTTAAACATTCTGCTGCAAACTGGGCAAGTGAATTTTCCTTCTTTGTTGCATTCGTATCGTATGTGCCGCTTTAGCGAAGCTAGAAGTTTATAGACTTTATTGCATTGGGCACAGTGAAAACCCACATCTGAAATTAATTAATTATATTAATAAACTGCTCCAAAATTATTTAGTTAGATTAAAAATTAAGACAAAAAAATTAAAAAATCAGCATATCTTCATTCACATTTATTCTAGTTACTGGGCTTAAATATCTATAATACAGATCCGTTAATAACAGTGCAAGACAAACGCTATGGATGGACGCGGTGTACATTAATAAGATGACGAATTCTATGATGCTTATGTTTAAATTTTCGTCTACATAGCTCGCATTCAAATTGAGGCTCTACCCCACACTCGAACTTAACGTGTAGAGCCAAAGTGTGTTTACGTTGATAGAACTTCCCACAGTTAGGACAACAAAAAGGTGTAGTAGTTTCTTCGTCAAAAAAACCTGAAAATAATCGACACAATTAATTTTTCTTATCTGAAAATTGCAGTATTTTCCAATAAAACATTATCAGATTGAATTGCATGCCAAATACATTTATATACTACTCTTGCATTAACATTATCATAACAATAAACATCTAGATCTACTTAATTGTGTGAAATGCGTTTCTTTCTTATAGTACACTATAATAATAATAGTATACAGGGTGTCTTAAGGGTTATATTTGTAGTTATTTGGTTCTATAAACATTGCAATGAAAAATTTCAGTTTCTAGTCTTTAGAAATGATTATTACAATTTTAACTACATCAATTATCCCAGGATGGCTCGTTGTATTTGACGTTATATTGTTATTATAATAAATACTGGACAAGAAACAAGAAAATAGCAACATATATACAGTGTGTCCAAGATAAGGACGAGAGATACAGCATCGGTTAAATGGGATGAAAGTTGGCTATTTATAGGAACTTTCTGTTGGTGTTTGCAAAATGTAGATATCTTGGATAGTTTCAGAAATATTTAAAAAAAGTAGATTTCTCGATTTTCGTTATTATTTCTTCTTTTCTTTATTTGAAGAGATATCGAAAAACTAACACAATTTTTCCATTGCCACTTTTTGTTCTCTATTAAAAACGCTAACAAAATTCCTGTACAACGTTTCGGTTTCAAGTAACCATCATCAACCTCATTTTCTCAAATAGGCTGAAAAACAATTGAAAATTGTTTTGGATAGCTCTTGTTGTCACGATTCTAATGAATAATTTTAGAAAGTACAATCAGCTCCTACAATTTTTTTTATATTTCTACAAACAACGGTGTTATCCTTCCAGCAAAGTCCGCTAGAGCGCTCTCATTTTTAAACTCGACCAATTATGCGCTCCCTTTAACTAACTATCAGCTAACCAACAATATTTTGTAGTTATTTTTGTTGCAAAACCTTCTAAATAAGTAAATTGTGGGAAGAGTTGCACATCTTGACAACGTCGCAACTAGGACTGAGGTTATTTTTCGATATATCAATATTAGCGATAACGATATTTGAGCAAAGCAACGTAGCAATATATCGGTAAGTATTAATGATACTATCGTAGTTATGCTGTTATGGTGGGCTTTGATACTCAGTCCGCGTTTGTTTCGTTTTCCGGAATCGATCGAATGCGGACACAACTTCAGCCAAACTCATTCTCATTATTATGATCTCTAAACTGCAGGATATCTACTTACATTTGCTTCACGAAAGACGAGAAAACAGAGCGAACAACAGAAAGGTTCGACAGGGAAACTGAGGATACTGACATTTGTACGTTCGCGAAAGCTATAAATATAAAGATCTATAACTTGAAAACACAGATGTTGCACAGTTTGTATTACTCTGCTAACCTACCTATGTAAATTTGAAAAAACTTTGTTATTCGAAACAGGCGCATAGAAACCATTAATACTTTTTATTACATCATTAAAACACTGTTTGCGTAGGATTATTTCAGTTTCGATAAAATGTTTGTTACTAATTATTGCTATTAAAACAATTAATTTTTCAAACATTTTTTTGGTTTCCCGGTAATCATGTGCCCTCTTTGAAACAGTCTGCGCCCCACAGTTTGAGAACCTCTACAGTGTAGATTTTCCTAAGATTGCTTTACTTAACCGTTGATTGACATATTGCGGGGAAGATGCGGAATCTAATGCGTTTGCTTGAGGACTCGTATTACCTCACAACACACTCTCCACTTCCCCTTTCCTTAAAACAGGAAGTCGGGCATATGCTGCCACTCAGCGGTATTTTTCCACAGTTCAAGAAATATATAGCGATAACTGAACTTTTGCCACAGCTTAAATAAAGGTCAGATATTTCGCTTCGACAAGTTTGTGGATTCTATAGCTTGCTCTCTCTTTCTCTCTCCACCCCCTTTCTCTCAAAGCAACTCCCAGAGCTTAGTATTTTGACATGTACTGCGCAAGCAACACAGCGTAGTATGAACTTTTCATAAAACGCGCGTAAAAGAGTAGGCATGGTAAACTCCCAGAGCTGCAAATGTAAATGTGCAGAGACAAAAATGGAAACATTGGTGGAATAGGGAGTGAAATATCCGACCTTTATTTAATCTGTGCTTTTGCTGTACACCGTTGCCAAATTGCAATTTCTTCTAAGATGATGAGAGGGGGATTTTAAAGTTTCCGCAACATTACGATTCAGAGCTTCAGCATCTTGGAAGTGAAAAATAAATTGCAGAAATTAAGAACGCAATTGATGGAAAATAATAAAAAAGTGCAAGATGGTTATGTCAGTGGTACTGGCTATGACGATAGGCCAAATTGAAACAGAAGACAATGTTACTATACCACAGTACACATAAATGTGAAACTATGAATTCTGATTACGTTAATATGTTTTTAGGATCTCAGCCAAGAAGAAATAATATTTGATAGCAATGTTCCTGTGGTTGTGCCAGCTGCATCATCTGCTCCTCCAGCTGGATGATATGCCAGTTCAGCTGCGCCATGTGCCAGTTCAACTGCATCACCAGGCACTTCTTTACCTGCCAGTCCAGCATCATCATCTTCCACTATATTTCCAGCATTTGCTCACTCATTAAAAAGTAAATCTCTCAAAAATAAAAATTGCGATAACTTTTTTGCTACCGCACAAAAGGTGTTGGAAAATTTAAATTCGCCTCCGCTTCCACCTCAGCCTAAGCCAGAAGATGAGATTGGATTATTTTTTAAATATATAGCTGCCAAGGCAAAATCCTTGATAAAGGAATCGAGCAGAACCTTTTTAAAAACAAAAATATTTAATGTTTTACTCGAAGCCACAGAAATAGACATAAAATAATATTTTACTTTTAGAGCATATATTTATTACATCAATCTTATATTTAAGCTGTGTATACCGATCCCGCCAAGAAAGTCTTACCAGAGGATTGTCCACTTTCTGGAATGCAAAGAACTGTAACATATGTGATAGTAGCAGATGCTGATTTTCCCTTGAAAAAGAATATTATGAAACCATTTCCATTTAGAAATTTATCTTACGAAGAAAGAATATATAATTATCGGATAAGTCGTGCAAGACGTGTTGTTCAAAACATATTTGGGATATTAGCTAACAGGTTCAGAATATTTCGGACTACAATTGACCTTCCTTATGATAAAGTACTAAAAGTAACATTGGCTGCATGTATTTTTCATAATTTATTAAGAAAGGAATGCAGACAGTACAGCCATTAAGAATCAGATGAATTTGGAAATGAATTTATGTCGTATTTTAACACAACAGGATCTCTACCATGGCAAGATACAAGTGTACAAAAAGGCAACTGATAAGTAATGTTATTTAAACTTTTTATGTTAATTTTTAATTAATAAAAAATAACCTTTTTTAAAAAATTTACTAATTGTAATATAATAAAAGAAATTGTTACAATAAGTTTTCGTCTTCTTCTTGCAATTCCTGCAAAACCTCCATAATTCGCAGCTTTGCCCGTCTAACTAATGTTCTATTGTGAATTAGCCTTAATTCCGCAGTAATTGTAACTCCAAATGCTTCTGTATTGTCAGATCTATTACTATTCAATTTTTGTATTTCATTCGTAGCTTTCTGTATCATTTCCAAAATCTTTTCTTGACCGTTCGGAATTGTCCTTTTTCTAGTTGCCTTTTTTTGGCTGCGGTTCAGGTGTAGCAGAACTACTTCTAGATGGAGTACGGGCGATGCAACTACTTGTAGAGGGATGGTAGTGGATGGAGTATCGATAACAACTGTAGATATACAGGATCTCCTCTATTTTCTCTTCTATTTCTTGAGAGAAATCTCTACTTTCGGTAAGTATTGTTAATACTCCATCTGCCTCAATCTCATATTCCCCAGCAGAGGGATTGGAAATCATAGTTGGTGTTTTATTTACGCTGAAATTTAAAATAGATTTTGTTGATAGAGTTATATATTCTTTTAAGAATAAGAGTAAATGGTAAGTCCACCATGTGGGCTCGTACGTTTCTTGGCCATCTTCTTCTCCTGTTCCTGTTATCCTTGATGCCTTCACTAATTTTAATTCTTTACAAAGATTAGTTCTTAGGCCAGCAATCTTAGTGGATACATCTTTAGGTGTCAGATGTAGAGACCATTTAGTGTTCATATCTACTGCTATTGCATTCCATGTTTCGTTTCTTAGATTTTTGTTAGTGTACTGCGGGCATGTCACCTTCCACAAACATATTTTCTGTTTATACAAGTGGATGAGTGTGGTAACCACAGCGCGCTTCCACACTTTTTCGTTTTCCATTATACTAAAAATGATTTCTATATGAGATATCTTTGTAAATGCAACTAAAGTACAATGTTTGATTATAAAAATTAATTAATTGTTTAATTTTAGTTTGTGAAACTCCATACTTAATATATAACACAACAAAACTTCGATATATTAACCGTCTTAACAATTCCACGTATTTATTGTTTATTAAATAGACCCAACAAGAATGGAATAATTTTTATAATGATATATAGAATTGTTAATACACCTGAATTATAATTCTTTATTTTAATTATAAAAATAAAGTGCATATCTCTGCGGTCTTTGTATAATCTCCTTAATTTGAGGTTATATGAAGTATCGTCTATACAGGCACAGTCTATTACCTGCTATCATATCTATAGACTGTGATATACGGCTTACAGCGCCAAGGTTGCCACCAAAAGTTCAGGGAAAATACGAATTACACCAAGAATCAGAAGACGTTACTAGAAATATTTTTTATTTGGCCTTGAAAAATAGAACAAGTTCTCAAAAAAATGTATACTATTTTAAATTGAATGCAATTTTTGCTGTTTACCGTAGCATATATTGAAGGTCATTGTAAAAAATCTTTTTTCTATACAAAATTGAAACGTCAAAATCGAGAAGAAATACTTTTTCTCATATTAGTATCCCTTGAAATTAGTGGTTGAACCAGAAATAACAACTCGTCGAAGCAAACTTGATCCATTCTTAAAAAGTTTTTATATGAGGGTTCATCTTCAATGGAAAGTTTATTATGAACTAAAGATAATGTGTTACAATCCAAAGCTCTGCGTTCCATTCATCTTTCTTCGGAAACTTTCAGTGCCCATCCTACTATTCCTACAGAGATAACAGCTTTGATTTTATGCTGCGATATTGCATCCATTTCTTCTAAAGATAATGCGATCCTAAAAATCACTACACTTAATACGAATCAAAGACGCTAGTGAAAAACCACAAAGGTTTCTTTTATAAACAAAAACTATATAAAATCTTTGGTTATACACAAGGTTATAAAACGTCAACAATTAAACATATAAGAAAATGTCAAATATTAATAGGTTGGACAACCTAAAGTCTTATTTGGCGCATACATTCAAAACTCACAAAATTAACGTAATTATGTACTTAGTGTCCACGGACTTGTAAAGAAAAGTTTTAAAGTAACTTCACAAGTTATTCTTGTTAGTATCCATCAGCCTTTAAACCAAATTTATTTTAAATTTCCTAACTTATTATTTCCAACACTAACATTATACGAGGGTGGTCTGAAAAGTTTCCGACCTCAACGTGAAGATGGCAGCACTTGTAAATAAAAGCTACTGAATTTCGTTGTTCATCTGTTGACAGTTACTCACCAAAGTTTCAGCCATTTTGGACGCGCAGTTTTTATGTAACAGTCGTTTGAGTGAGTTGATGTGAGTTTTTTTGTGAAAATGGACAAAATCGAGTATCGAGCTGTCATTAAATATTTGTTTTTGAAAGGCAATACGCCTTCGCAAATAAAAGATGAGTTGGATTCTGTGTATGGGGACTCCGCACCATCATTTACCACAGTGAAATTTTGGGCTGCTGAATTTAAACGTGGCCGTAAGAGCTTGGGAGACGATGAACGTTCGGGACGTCCAAAAACTGCAACTACCGACGAAAACATCGCCAAAGTTCACCAAATGGTGCTAGACGACCGCCGAATTAAAGTGAGAGAGATAGCAGAGGTTATGAACATGTCAAAAGAACGTGTTTGTCACATATTAAATCAACATTTAGGCATGAGAAAGCTGTCCGCGCGTTGGGTGCCGCGTTTGCTCACGTTAGACCAAAACCGTGTTCGAATGAATATTTCCAACGCTCTTTTGGCGCAGTTTAGGCGAAATAAATCCGAGTTTTGGCGCCGATTAATTACTGTAGATGAAACTTGGATACACCATTATACGCCCGAAACAAAAATACAGTCCAAACAGTGGACTGCAAAGGGGGAACCGGCTCCAAAAAAAGCAAAAACTGTTTTTTCGGCTGGGAAAGTGATGGCGACTGTTTTTTGGGATAGTCATGGAGTTATTTTAATCGATTATCTTCAAAAAGGAAAAACCATTACAGGAGCATACTATGCATCATTACTTGACAAGCTGAAGGCAGAACTTGCGAAAAAACGGCCACATTTGCAGAAAAAGAAAATCCTGTTTCACCGAGACAACGCACCGTCTCACACCTCAGCGGTTGCCATGGCGAAAATCCACGAATTACGGTTTGAACTGCTTGACCATCCGCCTTACTCACCAGATCTAGCCCCAAGCGACTTCTTTTTGTTCCCTCATCTAAAAATTGCGCTCGGACGACAAAGATTTTTGTCAAATGAAGAGGCAATCACCTTCGTGAACAATTATTTTGCAGAGAAAAATGACGAGTACTATTTGGACGGGTTACAGAGATGGGAGCATCGCTGGGAGAAGTGTGTAGAGTTACAAGCAGACTATGTTGAAAAATAAAAAAAAATTTTCAGAAAAAATGTCTTGTATCTTTGTTAGGTCGGAAACTTTTCAGACCACCCTCGTAGACTACCTGATTAATTAAGACTTAAGAGCCAACTTGATACTATTTTTTAAAGTGTGCTAAAATATACATTACTTCTCATCTGACGTATGGCTATAAACATATACCAAAGATTTTATTAACTTAAACATTTATTAAACAAATATATTTTATCACCACTTCTCATCACTTCACTTTTTAAATTTTCGCGGTCAATGTCACAGTGGCGAATTATACATGTATTTGTGGCAACGCTGTTTGGCTTTGGGTTGAAGAACAAATCTGTTAAGTCGATAAACCGAATAGCGACTATTATTCCCTACACCAAACAAAGCGGGACGACGATAACTAATATTTTGCTGGTGTAGACTTCAAGCTCGCTTTAGCGCCATTTGGTGAGGCATCTTCTAGAGATTGGTAATTCGTTCAATTTATAACGATCGTATCAATCAGTGATTGGTTCCGAAAGTGATCGAATCATTTCAATCAATCATCAATTGTTCACTTTTCCCATTAATTTACAGCGTGTTAATACAATCACAATGACATCGAACGTCGAGATCGATCTACCGAACCAAATACCAAACTTACGATCAATTGATATAGAACTTCTACTGCATTCTTGCGATATGTTATACCGTGTACCGTAGTCAATGCTGACTGCTGATAACGTTATAAGCGTTTTTGTTTTTAATACCATTTGGCATTCAAAAATTATATTTCTATTATACAGGGTGTCCCCAGATCGACTTAACAATAGGTGTGAAAGATAAAAAATTTTCTAGTTGAAATCTGAGCCTGTGGGGATCAGCCCTGCTTGATTAGAAACTAACTTGCGCCATATTTCTATTTTTGAAAAATCAAGTAGGCTTTGATAAACATCATAAACTTACTTATTTTTATGCCCACATACCAAGTTTGAAAACAATCGGCAGAATTTAATTTTTTTCAATTTCAGGAAGGTTTTCTCTATGCAACTACCACGACTTTAAAGTTCGTCTTGAAAAATGTGTTCAGGCAGGTGGCAGTTACATCTTTCCCGTAGTCTGTAATTAATAATACTAATAAAATTTATTTTTTTAAATTCATTGTTCTGTAACTTTTTAAAATCAAGGGAAAAATCAAATTATACCGATTGTTTTCAAATTTGGTATGAAGGCATAAATTTGCATTCTGAACAACTTTTGCTTAAATATTTCTCGACACGTCTCACTGAAAAGGTACTTTATGTCTATAAAAGCCTGCTCGATTTATCAAAAATAAAAATATGGCGCAAGTTAGTTTCTAATCAAGCAGGGCTGATCCCCACAGGCTCAAATTTCAACTCGAAAATTCTTTCTTTCACACCTATTGTTAAGTCGATCTGGGGACACTCTGTATATAATACAGAATACTATAACTCAATAACAGAACATCAATCACCCAACCTAACTAGTAGCACAAATATTGCAATAATGCAGTCACTAAATGCAGATCAGCGAAACTCGTTCATTCCATTTAATTCGGTACGATAGGTACCTACCTTGGTACCTACCGACATCTCGGTCTTTGAATGCATTCATTGAATTCATTCATTTCATTGCAATCGGTTTCTCCGCTGAACGTTATGTGATGACGTTCGCGATTGATCGGTCAAGTACGAGTGAGATTCGGTCGTTCAATACTGAGAAGTGATTGAATTGAAATGACCGAATCATTCACGATTGACACATCTCTAGCATCTTCCCCGCAATATGTCAATCAACAACTTACCGCATAACGTACTGAAAGCGGCATGGTCTATATTCGAAATAATATAGTTTATCCGTTCTTCTCATATTAAAACGCTATTCATACCGCTTACTTGAACAGAACAAAGTGCAGTACATTATCACAATTTATTGCTTTCTGATAGGAGAATAAGATATCATTAGTAAGCTCTAAAAGAGGCGACTTTCGGAAACTGAGTTATCTCCAAGTGCACATATATCGTCGATGTAGAATACAGTAAATAAAAATATAGATAACAAACAAAACGCATCAATTAATCTCAATAACAAAATTTATTTAACACACAAATTTATATCTACAGAAAATTCATCAGACTTGTATCACGAAATTATAAATCAATTTCATATACATACTATAGTGTGAGATCTCTATACGCAAAGTAAATACAAACTTCATCTAAATAACATCCAAATCCTAAATTGCATTAAAATAAAAACAATATCCAGTTCAAGCCAATTTACAAATTCAAAATTCAAGGAAATCGTTAGGGACAAAACGTTAAACTCGAATCTAAACTAGACGAGATAACCTGTTACATGAAATAATTTAATGTTTCTCCTTATAAGAAATTCTATTTTCAATTTACAATACATATTTTAAAAAATAAATGTCATTAAGGACAGTAGATAGGCTACGTGGATTTTTATGGGATTTTACATGGGGAGAAAAAAACGTCGATACTTCCAGTCTAAACCGGATGTGAAAAGTCATTCAACAAATAAGAACTCGAAGAACGGACGGCGTGGATAAGATGGAAGAACGTGACGAAAATGGAGGAGGAGTGAGGAAAAATGAAGAAGAAAGAGGATCTTATCCACGACATCCGATTTCGAGCTATTATAAGCTTTTTTCCCATGTTAGATCCCGTAAGAAATTGGTCATAATCAGCCTACCTTATCTACTATCTAAGGAAGAAACGTTACATCATTATTGTAACGCGCCACCGCTAGAATATTCTAGAAAAAGTCCCGAACAGTCTCGAACAAGCTGGTCGAATGTGCCGGAGAAATCTCGAACTATCGAGACTCTTCCACCGTCGAATGTTCCAGAAGGAACGCGAACTTTCTGGGCTCATCAAGAACCACGCGGAAACGAATATAAGGCGGCGTTGACCGAGCAGAAGGCAGTTCTACAGTCAAGCAGCTAGTAGTTACGAACGTAATAAATGTTAAGTAGTGATAAATAAATTCTTCTGTACATAATTAAATAAATAATTCAGTGTCAATAAATTCTGGAAATAAATTGTAATAAACTAAGTAAAAATAAATATTATTAAATGTAAATAAACGTTTTATATAAAAAGAACATTACATTATGAATGAAAATGAAATTTAGATATATAGAAGGTTATTTTAAGTAGAAAGTTAAATTTGAAATTCGTAAACAAGCTTTACAATAATTTCTAAAGACGAAAGTGTTTATATTAATTATAATTACAAAGGAAACTAAACTGAAATATTAAATTTGGGCGATATAGAGTATGTTCTCGATACAATAAATAATTAACAATACGAACTATTGATGACTACTGCATGAGACCAAAGTGGCTCCTATTAGTTACTCTGTGGCAATAAAGCTAAATTTAATATACCGGGTGTAGGTACACTAATAGCGTAATTATAAAAAACTACAAGCAAATCTTTCCAAAATAAATCTCCGTAAACATACTGAACAGTCTTAAAAACTAGGTACAATAATAATTCTAAAGCTAACTTTTACGTAAAAAATATAATCCTCTTTAGGTTACAAGGCATTTGTATGTATCACCATTTCAAAAAACTTAAATCATTAAACTAACTAAATATGTACTTACATTATTTAATAATAATTAGTAAACAATCTAGTTCGTTATTTGCCCTTTTAGCAAGCAATGATGTTACTACTGAACTAACAAAGAAAACTAATGTCAGAAGCAGTTACTGAAATATCTTATCTGAGATTGCAAGATCTGGATGGACACTACGCATGTGTTTCAGCAAATTGCAATGTAGGTTTACTTTTTTTCTGCAGTAGTTACACTGATACTGATTCTTTTTGCCTTCACATTCGTATTTCAGGTGTCTTTGCAGGGAGCATTTCATTACATATTGTCTGTTACATTTCAGGCACTTGTATTGCCTGTTTACCACTGTACCTAAAAGAAATACGGTAATTAATACAATGGAACTAAATACCGAAAACAAAACCGCAAGGACTACCTTGTCGTAATGTGAGTTATATTGCCAATCTAGGATTACTAAAACATCCGAAAATCATCTCAATAATCTGAGAGAAGTCTTTCAACTAGTGTTCATCTGAAAGTCTGAGAAAACGTCACGAGTTCTGTAGTAAAGTAGAATATTTGGGCCAATTTAAAGAATGATCTTCAAGACGCACATGAGCATCAAGTTTCTTAGGGCTTTGCAGTTGCCACCAATTACAGAAAATGTATGCCTAATTTTGCCAATATCGCCAAACCACTCCACAAAATTACCAAAACAAACAAAAGGCCGTGCCTAGAGTGATAAGTGCCAAGAAGCTTTGGAAATTAAGACAAAAGTCATTTAATATAGATAAAGCAAGTTATCCACAGTCTACTGGCATGTTTTCAATGAACAGAGGCACTAGCAATGTTGAAACTGCTGCTTTCTATTGCAAATCCAGAGCTGTCGAAAAAAAGTTATTGGTTACTTTAGCAAGGTCTTGTCAAAACCGGAAACGCAACGAGAATTATTGACTGAAGATCGTCGATTCTTTCTAAAAACCGATAACGCAACCGTTAAGTAGTTGTCGCGATTCGAGAACCGTAAAGGGCATCCGCATCAAAAGCCAACGTTTCACTTTATCAAGAAAACCTTGTTTGAGAATGGTGGCAAGAGGCAATTCCAAAAGAACAAAAGAATGCTAGTCCCAATAATTAATGGAATGAAAGACGTTCTAAGTAAAATTAGAGAGCAAGTGGATCTCCATTCAGAAAAAAAATGTCACTGAACAACTACTGTTATTAAGAGGCAAAATATTAGAAATACTGAGACAGCTGCATGATAAAACGTCAAGTGAATATTTGGGTACAAGAAAAGTTTGCACAAAGATGTCACGCCCTGGTGTCGTAAATGTTAAATGCGTACTGCCATATATATGTTACTGATGCCTTTCCGAGAACTGAATAGCTTTAGCTTCACTAAATAAGCAGAAGCTTTGCTTTTAACAAAGAATTGTTTACCTTTTCGGCGTGGTATTGGAAATTCAATCTAACCAAGCTACAAAATTTGAATCAAGCGTTCCCAAGTCACGTGAAGATCAGAACGATTCCTCTACATCTACAAATCAGGTGCAACCATAAACAGAATAACAGGACACATGTAAATATTTGTCTAGTATAGTGTTTAAAAAAAACAGCAACATTATAAGTAAGCATAATTCAAAAAAGCCTGGATGCAGCTTAAACGAATAGAATGTTCAAGATTCAGTCCAACATTCTATCTCTGAACGTTAATTAACAAAAGCGTTGATAAATGTATTATTTGGTTTATCTTTTTTCTTACAGGTACTTAACTCTAGTAGTTACATACATATACTATACAGAATGATTCAAGAAACTTCAATTCCAATCACCTGTGACTCTTGTTTCCGTCAACCAAAAAGCAAAAAAACGATTTTCTCCAGGGGTAATTGAAAATGAAATTTTTTTAATCATACGCTATCGTAATTATTCCCTGTGGAATACTTTCTTGTGTACGGCAGCTATATGGTATTTTAAATTCGTTTTCCGCTTCGTCTTGTAAAGACAGTAATGGCACTTTATGTTTGGTGCCTTTCCACACTCATATCTCAGGTGATGCATTAAGGAACGACCGTGCTTGAATGTTTTTTTGCACTTTTCACATTTGGTGGTTTCTTCACCTATAATAAGAAGAAACAATAAGTAACAGAATCGATTAAAAACTTGCATTATTATGCAGCAGTAAATAAGTTTTCACGTACAGATACTGGTACATAGAAATATAGCGTTTTAAAAAAGTCACTATGATTGTAGCGGCAACCACATTATGGAGCTTTGTTTTGGTCAAACAAAAAAGTAGCACTATAGCTCTAGGTCTTGTAATTCCTACGTATATACTGACGGGAAACAGTCTGTATACAAACGAAAAATCATATTAACAAGAATTTAGTTTTTTTAAATTGTCAAATGCTATCTATTGTGCTTTTTGCTACAGCTAAAATTAAAACGAAATAAGAAATGCATATTAACATTACTATATTGATGACGTCTAAACAATTTCGATCTTTCAACACAGTTCATCTTGCATCCTTAAACCTAAAATAAAATTCATTTCAGAATAAAAAATATATCAAACGATGTAAATGTCAAATTTGATTTATTCTGTACATTTCGTATTGGTTTTAATCTACAAGTAGGTTTTAGTTCTATGGTGTATATTGCAGAATTAAAAGTGCGGATTTTTTTATTGAACTTACTTTTTGAGCTACATATGTGTAAAATACAACATCTAACAAAATCTCAATTCTATTTCACTTTGATGAGAAGCAATTACGTGCTAGAGATGAACTGTTTATGCTTCCTAGCTATGTGATAACGTAAAACGTTTCTTCTCTTAGTTTTATAATTACAATGCGCACACTGAAACTTTGGTTCCATTCCACATTCGTAACGCAGATGCCTTTTTAAATTATGATGCTGACTGTAGCAGTTTCCACAGTTTTGACATTTAAATCCATCTCCATTCTTTATATCAAGATAATCTGCACCATCTGCAAAAAAACAGTTAGTTGCAATTTAATACTTATGGAAGTTTGCAGGGTAAACAGTTTGATATGAGCGGTGATATAGTAGGTTAAGACATTTCAAGTCTTCCCGAATGGAAAATTCCTCAAAGGTGCAAAATAGAAATTCTCTGATCGAAAATATCTCTGTATTCTATAAAGGTTAAATACAGTAATAAATTAACAGATTAGTTACTCCATTTAATTCGAATATAACTAGCCTAATGAATTTAATTATAAATTTCTATGCTAAATTATGTTTTTTCGTAAGTAAATGTTTACGGAGATGTTCAGCTCGTTTGCAGGTGTAAGCACATAAAAGGCACTTAAATTTGCCGGTGTGCCCACATTCATATTTAATATGTCTTTGTAAGTGACTTCTTCGTTTATAATGCTTTTCACATCTTGCACAAATGAAGCGACCTAAAATACAATGAAATATAACGTATCATGATAATTAGAAAAAACTTAAGGTCATAATGACAATTTTCCGCACTTGTGCTGTAAGATATATTACACAACTCTTTTCTTTGATGTGAAATTGACTCAAATTGCCTAACAATAAAGGGAAGTTCATTGACTTCACTGTTTGAAACATAATTATGATTTGTTAACGAGACGTCGACCCTCCAACTTCAACCAGGGGTTGAGAACAAGAAAAAGGACCTATAATAAGACCTTCTAGCATTGTAGAATAACTTATGGTTTTGTTTTAAAAGTTTAATAAACGGAAAGATTGAATTAATCACACATTTTCTAACAAAATGTTTATTGAACAGAGAAATACGTACTTATACTATCAACAAAGAATTTTGAAAGAATACCAGAATCTACATACAACTAAGACCTCAATAAATGTTTAATTTTATGCTTCTCCAAGTCGCTTTTGTAATATGTACAATAATCGCACATAGAACATTTTTGTTGGGGTTGTTTACCGCATTCGTGTTTTATGTGTCTCCACAAAGTGTATTTTCTCCTGTACGTCTTGTTACATTTATCACATTTGTAGACATTCAGCAATCTAACACTTTTAAATCCAATGCCTAGAAAATAAAAGAATTAATGCGGTTTATTTCAAACTTCCTTTAATATTCAATACTAACTATAGCAAATACAGGGTTATACACATACGATGATGAGCCTGAGGAGTTTTTATGTATGCAATCCATTAACATCTCATGACCACCTCGAAAAAACTCTAAATAAAATAAAAATATTCCTCAAATTTTGATTTAATTTTAATTTATGAGGAATTGCACAGAATACCTCGGATACCTTGGTGATTGCTCACATATACGCACAGCGCAGTACCATCGCAGAAGACATTCTACCAATACCATTTTTAAAAGACAAAGATACATGCACAAGAAAATTGCTTAAGTTTAATAAAATTCAAGCAAAGAATAGCAACAAATGAAGAAAATGAAGTTGTTGTTTTCCAGTTCCAGATTTGTCAACTTTGGCTTCCAGAATTGTCACAAAAATTTAATTAAATTCATTATTTTAGTAGATTATTACAATCATTTAATTGACAGTTGTATAATACCCCAATAAAGATAATGGACACCGATAAGTGCCAGTTGTATAGGCAACCCATTCTACAACATCACCATTACTTTAAAGCAGTGCACGCTCTCTGCAGGGAGCCTATCGCAATTAGTTCTGCTTCTTTAATCTTTACCTGTGGGGCACCCGGGGTTTATGATGTTTGAGTTTTTAAATAAAATTTACGATAGACCTGAAAATTGAACATTAATTTGTAGGTATGCCTACATTTCAAGGAATTAATACTTCAGTTACTAATTATTATTGAACTGGTTCAAAAAATTGTATGAATTAGAACATTTTTTAATTAACACTAATCTTTAGATTTCATTGTCAATTAACTTCCAAAAAGTTTTAGTGAAGAAGGCATTAGTTTTAAGCATTAACATGAAGCTCGAGTAAGATGCGTGCGAAATATAAAACCCATAGGAGTTGCTACCGGAGTTCGGTGGTAACAGAAATTAGAATAGCCTCGAGCAGCTAGCTCAAGTCGCAGGAGGGGATGGGCCTGCACGGGGTGACTTAGATACCAACTGAGTTGAGCAAATTTGTATATAAATACGGGCGCCAGATTTCGTAAACTCGAGGTCCAGAAATATTATCATCTCGAATCACAGATAATGTAACCAAAATCGAACTTCAACATAGTTGTGAAAAAGGGTGAAGGCGGCAAAAATAAAACATTGTAACGTGACCTTGCGTTCCAAAAAGAAAACACCTTACTTAATAAACACTTACTAGAGCAAGCAAATTAACTGAAGGACACCATCAGCGTCACCAAAAATTAACCATTCGGCACCACTCCCTTAGAGACATCAGATTTACGAAACAACTCAGTTATTACAGACTCAGAGAGCATCACACACATGTCCACTGACATGATGTATACAACAACTCATATAAACATAAATCCAACCTATCATGTTTTACAAGCAAGGATCGGCCTGCACCAACTAGGTGTAGCTACCTACGCAAATTACGTAACTTAAACCAGAGGAAAATTCAAATTTTCTCTCACAACAACCTGAAACTCAAGATACTAATCACACGGCATCCTTAGAAATTCAGCGACGCTCACTGAAACCACAACTACGAACTGACCTAACTCTCCCACAAGTAGCAACTATAATTAAACGACTCGATAACGACCGTGTCATAACTGTCATACTCCAAAACCCATGTTAATTAAGGAAATACGATGCACTACAAACGAATGATTAATAAGAACAATTGGTGAGCTAGATGATTGATAAGGTGGCCTCACCGTCGCCCAATCAACCTAATACAAAGAATCGAAAAGAACTTTAAAATCACGAACAAGATGGAGAAGTTCGGTGTAGACAACAAAACTCTATCTTACCGGTCGCAGGGTCCCTACATAATATCTCCTAGGTGTTCCTTGAACAAGCGAACTAGATCGTACACCAAAGGAGTGACGACTTGGTGCACTATACACTCCTCATACATGGGGATATGATGACAATAAAATTTCCGTAGAGCGCGAGATGGAGCGAGGTCGATATTCAAGACATGATCTCCCACTCTAAACAACGGGCTGTGACTAATATTTCTTTGGTATGAAGGGTGAGCTACAATTGGAGGTGATGATCTGACTGCTTTCTGCTTGGGATTAGCAGGTGGAGAAGGTTTCACATCCCTAGATAAAGTGATGAGTCTACTGGGTCTCTCTATTACGCGGACTCTCTGCAACGAACTTGGAGGCTTGCTAATACAAGGAGGTCTTTTACAGAAGGAACGAACTGTCTCCAACCACTTTTCCCACTCCTCGCGGTCTTTAGTTACGACAACCTTAGGGCAAAAAATTCGGGCAGGGTTTGAAATCTGTCGAGGCCGAAAAAAGGAAGACTGATGTGACTGGGGACAAAGTCTAGAAGTTACACCTCGGTAACCACACCGATGACAAAACTGGGTCCTGGAACTTCGACAGTAGCGGAAATGATAGCCTCTCTGATGACAGTTCCAACACCTTTTCCAAGGTGGAAGTCTTGTCTGCGTAAAACGCCTTTTATCCCCTTCACTGCTACCTCTACTTCTCTCGACACTTTCCTATCTAGTGGAAGAAGCACATTCATGCACAGGAAGAGACTGATAGCCAATCTCAGGAACAATGATATCATGGGATTGATCGATGTTCGAACTAGAGGATGATATCCGAGTCCCTTCTTTAGAATATAGCGAACTGGAGTCACCAAGGGTGTGCGGACTAGTATCTGCGAAATCAATCAGGAAAAGCTCTTCCTAAACAAACGAGTCCGAGTTCTCACTAAGGTCTAATAACAATCCTTCAGGTATAGAACCTGGATTGGGGTCTGAGACTAGCCACTGGTATTACTGCATTTAATGAGAGATCTTTAAGGGCTGGCAGAGTTTTCCTTCTTTTGATCAATGACCCTGTACGAGATTCTAATATGGTACGTTTGAGATCGCGTTTTCCCATCAATGGGATATCCCTAATCATTAACTCATATTCAATCTCATCTAAGTTCAAATAGCGAGGATCCATTTTCACAAACTCTCTTTCATGCAACACCTCTTTCAAATCTAAACAACCCTAACCAATAAGCCAAAATTAGGAAATTAACCTGCTTTAATAAGTCAAGAATCATTGTATGTATAACCTCGAGCTCCACACCTTGGGCGCCATATCTGTAACGTGACCTTGCGTTACAATGAATTATGAGGTTTGATTTTCTAGGAACAAAGGTCCTAGGCCAGCCTAGCTCAGACGGTTGCCTTAGGTGAGGGTTCTTAGTTATACATACAATGAAACACAGAGTAAATTTTTAATAATATTATCTTAATCAATAGCACCATAAAAATAATATATACGTTGAGCACCAGAGATTTTTTTTATTTTTGAAAACCCCAAACAAGTTATAGAAACTATACAAAGAGAAAAAGAATTTAATTTAATAACAAGATATAAAAAGAAAAAGAAATTTATTCTATCTCCTCGAAAATCCAACTCCCAAATTAAAGTTTACTGACTCCTCCAAAAGGCTAATTGTAAAACCCAATGATGCATCAGAAAGTGAACAACAATAAAAAATTATCCTTACCCTAAGATTTAGGTCTTTTAACGATAAAACTCGCGTAAAAGATGTCTACCGCGAGAACACAGCACAAAACTTGATTACATTCTACGTCCCCGACAACGTCGTTTTCTGGTTCAAGCAAGAATTTCTCCCAGACCAGACAATCAGATACGCAAATATATTTAAAAATAGGAACATTATACCCAGCGTCTCACTGTCAACAAATAAAATTAATTAAAAAGGAAATTTTCAACATGAAATGAATTAACAATGTATAAACCCGCGCCTCAAGGGTAATTAACAACAATTTTGTAACAAGAACTGATAAAATGACTGTTACAACATTAAAATAGACAATCCAGAATTTAATGCGAAAGAATAATGCAGATGATACAAAAGAGAGTTGCGGTACAATAGTAGGGCTGCCCAGTAAATGATATAATGTACTGAACACAAGGAAATAAATATTCTAGACTTAAAGGAATCCAAGATTTCAGGCAAAAATTTAATAGACTGCGTATTGCGCCCTAAAAGTAAAGAAAATAGAAATTATCAGCCTAGAAGGCTCAAACAAATAATTTAATAATAATTAACAATAATATGCGCGTTATAACCAGATACGCGGCGGAAACCTAACTGGATAGTTGTTGATTGATCAATCGTAAAGCCAAGAAAGTGATCTCAATGTAAAAGTTTAATACATTTTGACGCACTCCGTAGATAGCACTCCGCAGATTTAAAAATCAGTTAACCAAATTTTTATCGTAAAGCTAACAAACAAAAAGGTAAATACGCAATCTGAACAACAATTTATGTCCAAAAAAACCATAGAATCTTTGATATCCGTTTCATTCGTTTAAATAATTAATTTAATATTAATTCACACTATAGATTGCCAAACTTAGAATTTGTGTGCAGGTAAATTCCCTTTAATAATTTACAAAAATCTGCAAATAATTCAATAATCCACACTAAACTTGTATAAATTTTCAAAAATAAACTAATAATGTCAAACAAAGACGTTCGATAACGGAAAATAAATGCAAAGCATTTATTGTATGATAATGAAAAAGGCGATAGATAAAAATTATACTAAAATAGTTATTACCATTCATTTTACACATAAGAGAATAACAAGTTTTACTAATAATAACAGATGTCTGATATATCAAATCAAACAACGAATATAACAAAACACAAGAATAGGTTAACACAAAAACGTGAATACTAAAAAAATTACACACCTGTACCAAGCGATAACAAAGCTGCACGTACCCTTCTGGAGCTGGTAGAACCAGGTCGAGATGACCCTCCAAGATAATCGCTGGCTGGCTGCAGAGAAGTCGCCAAAATTAGCGGACTCGGAGTTATGAAATCCACAGAATCACCAAACAGTTTTCCGAAATAACTCCAATAATGAAAAGGGGCTACCCCAAATACGGGTAGGTTTAACAAAAACCTCAAAAACGACACCACCACGCTAACTTTTAAATTTTCGAATACCTTGAATCGATACGGCAACGACCGCTATCAAACTTCAAGTCGCCCAGAATGTAAAATCAAGCAAACGGTAAAATGTTCCTGCTGCAGTAGAATATACAGGGTGATCATAATATAATTCGACAAAATATAATTCAAATGAATACTAAAACGACACGTAACAATATTGTATATTTAAAAATCATTCGGACAATTCATGTTACTAATCGTTTATTACAGCTCAAGTAAAATAATTCGAAATTCGAAGTGACCATCATTCAAATACTTATTAACAAAGATTTATCCGGGCAATCAATTTTACTACATAATCTTTCGTTACCACTCTAATACTCTAACTGTAAAAGAAGTAGTTAAACACTTTTAATAACAAAATAATATTACATTAATTAAAAATATCAATGAAAATTATAAAAAACCGTACACTAAAGGTAAGCTATATAGTATAATAATTTATGGAAATTGACTACCATCAACCAATAACCATTGAATTTGTTTGTTAAGCGCACTTTTCTCTCCTTATATGTAGGTATAACTGGTATAACTGTGAAATTATTAGTAGTACCGTAAACTAACATCCTGTAGTAAATACTTTCTTTTATCCTAACATAAATGCAGTGGCGTATCTAGGGTGTGGCAGGCAGGGCACCTGCCCTGGCCGCCAATGGGAAGGAGCGCAATTTGGTGCTACTTGCTATGTAGCACCCTTCTTTAATTTGGGCATAAAAATTTGTAAAGCTAAGTACTTCGGTCTCATGTTCAATTCGACTCCTGATCAGACACATGGTGAGCAAGTTTCAGAAATAATAAGATATCTGGACGTCGATTTTGAAAAGAGAAACATTTCGTATTACAGAATTGTTCCTTGGTTTTATTCAGACGAACCTGAAAGATGCTATGAACTTAGTTGAGACCATCTTGAACCAGTTAGAGAAGTACCAAACAGACTTGCAGAATTGTCGGTCTCAGTGCTATGACACAAAAGTAGTGTTCAGAAAAGAATAAATGAGAATAACCATCTGGCAGTGCTTGTTAACTGTGATAACCATTCACTCAACTTGGTTGGTGTACACGCAGCCACACAGAACGCAATAATGATAACATTTCTTGGAACGATTCAAGCACTCGATGTATTTTTCCACGTCAACTCAACGCTGGGAAAAACTCAAAAACGCTATGCCCACATTTCTTAAGTCGGAGTCTATAACAATATAGAGTGCAAGGGTAGAAGCTGTGAAGCCCACAAATAAATACCTTGACGACACACTTCAAGTTCTCCAGGTCATGATGGACGGTACATTTGAGACTAGTAAACTATGAAGTGAAGCTGGACAGACAATTGTACAACCGTATGTTAAGTCACGATTTTCTGACTAGGTTTTTGGAATAAAGTACTCATTCCTATTGAACGAGTTCAAAAGAGACTGCAAGATCCGAGCATTGACTTCCACGATGCTGCCTTAGATTTGAAAGCTCTCAGAGACCATTTTCACGATGAAAAAGAAACTTTGGTAACTGAAGCTTTAGAAGTTGGATTTGGATTCTGTCAAGATTGGGATGTTGAAACCGAAAAACGACCAAGACGAAAGAAAAGAATGACTCGTGCAACGTCGACCGATGCCGGATTAACAGCTAAACAGGAAGTTGAAAGAGTCATGAAGGGAACAACTGACTGTCTTCCTACGGAAATGGTTGATAGATTCACTCGTTTGCATGAAACGGATGAGAATTTTGGGTTTCTACTTGATGTTGAAGGATTGTCTCACAGCAGTGGCAGTGACATCTTAAAACTAAAATGCGAAAATTTGGGAAATTTTTACAACTGCAATGTTGATGGTCAAGATTTATACCAAGAAATTTTAGACTTCAGAATGTTGCTTACAAGCCAGACCAGGATTAAAATATCAAGAACCGCAGAAGTTCTACAATTTATTGTGCAATATGGAGATGAGAGCGTATTTCCAAATCTTCGATTAGCGATCCAAGTAAGGTTAACAATTGCTGTATCTATTGCTAGCTGTGAGAGATCTTTCAGCAAATTAAAATTAATTTTAAATTATTTGAAAGCCTCCATGGGTAAAAATCAATTATGTGATCTTGCTATACTGAGTATTAAACGAAAAGAAGCTGCGAAGACTGATTTAGACTTCGTTATTAATACACTTGCATCAATGAAGACAAGGAAGATACAAATTCTGGATGATTTATTTGGACTCTTCTTGACCTAGATAAGTATGTCCAAAATTCGAGGTTCACTATTAGGATCTCGTAAAGGGTAAGAAGTACGAAATCGGTTAAATGAGATAAAAGTTGCATAGTCTACTAGACGGCAATTCTAGTTACAGCCTAGCAGACAAAATGGTAAGATCTAGAGCTATTAGAATCTAGGGTGACTGAATAAATTTTGCCCAGGGGCGGCCAAAACCCTAGCGCCGGCCCTGCTTAAACAAATGACCATTCATAAATGAAGATTTGAAACAGCCTCTAAATTAAATTTGTATTATGAATGAGAAGTATATTCTTGCTTTTCTATAGGCCAGATAGACTTGGAAATACCAATACATCAAACAATATCCAGTTCGTATTTAGTAGCACCTGCAAGAAATCAATCAATGTTTTCCTAGAAAATGTTCCAAATGTTTTTAAAATATTTCTAGCACTAAAGCCGCTAAAGAACTTATTTGAAAATATAAATTGCATTTCGTGAAAATAATTATATTTACACACCAAATATGTCAATATCTGGAATTTCCTAACCCACCAACAACATGCGTTTCGGTGAACACCGCAAGTTCAAAGGCATACTCTTTATATTCTCAGCTTGCCTGATCTTTTAAAAGATAAAAGTAACCGTACCGTTATTTGTCAAAGAATGGTTATTAACTAGTAAGAAAAGTATAAATAGACAGGACAAAAAATGAATGTTTTTTAAATCAATAACAAGCTTATTTTAATCATTGAATTCTGATTTTAAGTATATTTGCTAAATAGGGAATAGGGAATATGCAAAAATTTTAAATTAAAACATTTTAGTTGTTTTTTTTTGTTTTCGTATTATTCAAAATGCGTGGATTACTAAAATTAAATTAACAAGCCATTACAGCATGTAACAATAGTTACAATAAAAAGTAGAAATAAAAATACGAAGATACTTAGAAAAATCCAGGTGACCACAAAAAGACTAAATTTTATTTAAAAACTAAAAATATTTATAGGTGCCGCTCAGGTAAAGATTCAATGAAGCGGAGCTAATTGCGACAGGCACCCTGCAGAGAGCCTGCTGCCTTGACTTCAAAGTAATGGTGGTGTTGTAGAATGCGTTGCCTACACAACTGCAAATATCTTAGAACTGGTTATAGACCTGTCCATTCTCTTTATGGTATTATACTTAACCATAATATGTATAATTAGTTTTGAAATTGTAATGTTATTTTAAAATTCGCACTAAAGCCGCCCCTGTCTTTCAATTTCGTTCAGATATTTGTTTTTCTGACGCGTAATATTTAAATTATTTCATTCTACGAACGGATGTTTGTTAAAATTTTATTTTAAAGAATTGCTAACTTTGTGGTCTCGACTTCTGGGCTCCAGCGGACGTGCCTTTTGTTATTTTTCCAATATCAAGATCCAGACGTAAATAAAAGGTTCCTGGAATCTTAGTCGCGAATGCTGGAGTCACACGGTCTTTGTTAAGTCAGGTTCAGGCTGAAAATCTAAGGAGTGGAATTTTTCATTGCCTCATACGAATACTAGCATTTTGACCTATTAGGTCGTGCATCTGGCTTCCCAACCCCACTTCGGTAAGCGCAAGCTGCGTGACAGGAGACGCAGAGAGAATAGGAATTACGTTAGTACTTTGTGATTTTCTGGAGGAGTCAAAATCTGGACACCGTGGAACGCGGGTGTTCACCGCGACCTCCCAGGTCCAAGCGGACCCGGTGCTTCTTGCGTTTTGTTTCGATCTTTAAGTGTGGCGCACGGTTAATTTCGACATTTTAGTGGCTGTGAATTTGCTTTGGTTTTCTATTTGGTTTATGGTTTATGGGCATTAATTTGCATTTTGAGTTAATCCTCGAGGGAGGTCTCTTTGAGGATTAAAATATTGACGCATCATTGTGCGGATGAACGTAAAAATTCATATGCTGAAAGGTGTTACCTGTATTTTTAATAGTATGTGGAGATGAACGATAAGCTCATCGTCCCTGTCTTCATTAGAAGGATCGTGTAAAGAAGTAACCGTGTCGAGCCAGTTATTTGGAAATTATTTAGTCCCACTTTCTTCTTGAGTTTTGGTTTAGTCATTACGAAAATCTCCGTTATGTACCTGGTGTTCTTTGACTCCGCTATCTTCGTCATACTCCCTGGCTGATGGAATCAGTATCCCATCTTCAGTGTCCATCGAGAGATCTGGTATTCTCTTCGTTATTGAGAAAATTAAAGTTTTGTGTTTGTGGAAGTTAAGTGTTTAAAAATTTATTGTGGTTGAAACCATGCCTTCTCGTAATTAAATTTAGTTAAAATTCAATTCTTTTGTATTTGGAAAAGTTGCTGGAAACTCAAAGGACCTCCAGATTTAGAGTAAGGAATAATTGTTTATGTTACATATATTTGTTTGTATTTTTATGTTGTTTTGTTTAAAAGCTTTGAGTATTTAACGTTAATATTTGGTTTATTTTAATGTTAGAAAAGTATCTTTTTAGTGTATTCTTTCCGGAAAAATCTAGGGAAACAATAGGTAGTTTAAATTCTATAGTAATCTTTTGAACGTTTTCTTTTTGTTTGAAGTAATACAAGTTCATATGTTCTAAATTTATTAATAGTTTTAAATCATATTCAATTTTGTTTGTTTAGAGGGGTTTGATACAATAACTATTTTGCGATTTAATGATTTCTAAACGCATTTATTTGACGGGTCCTTCAGACCTAATTTTTATGAAGTAATTGTCATTCTTTTATTTGATGTTTGTAAAGTAATAATTTCTTCAATCAACCATATCATTTTGAATCTTTTTGTGAATGTTTATTTTACTCAATTTCAAAGCATAATAATAAATTCATGTAGTTTAACTTTTGTGTTCTTATTTCTAGGAGTTTGTTTTTGTTTTATAAGCTTATTTAGGTGCCGCGATGATGGACCTTGGCTTCTAGCAACCCGCATAATATTTGATTTTGTGAATAAAGCTTTGTTTATAGTTTTGAGAAACGAGAGAGAGGCTGGAGATTTATTAAGTTTATTTTATTTTAAGTTGCGGAACCAACAAAGGTTCCTTGGTAAGTAAAAGAGAATACCATTTAGTGTCCGGACACGATTTTGAAGTGTTTATCTACAGGGTGGTATTTTGGGTGGATCCTATATACAGCGTGTTCGTCGGTGTGGGGACAGGTCGACGAATTACATCGTTTTGTGTGGCACTGTCTCCTGGCGCCCTTTTGGTATCTCTTTTAGGATTTCCAGCTGAAAGCTAAGTTTTAGGCTCAGGTAAGATCATCAAAGCCTGGGTTATTTACTATTTTGGAATCTACTCTACTCTTCGACATGAGCTATGGGCTTGAACATCTACCGATATCTGGCTTATATGGGACTTGTGCATACTTTTGGACATTTTCCCGTTACAAAATGTTGAATTAAAATGTAAGTGATCTTTGGAAATGTAGTTTGCATTGCATAAAAGCAACCAGGTAGACAACTCTATATAAATATGGTAGTATTGAAGATTATACCACCACAATCGTTTATATATATCTCAAATTCCCGGCCAAGATCGTGAGACTTTTCACGGGAAAAACTCTGGAAAAGGATGCCATTCTCCGAGTGGAATGTAAAGCAGTGCGCCCCGTGTTACTAAGATGAGTTACATGTTCAAAATACTTCCCGTGGTTGGAAAACCTCGGATTCGGCTAAATTTTAGTTGGCAGTAAAATGACCATAGTAGTTGCAAGCCACGAGGTCCAAAGAAACCGCGACCTGAAGCCTCAACCGCAAAACAACAACAACAACATTTCTAACTGTAGCAAACGTACTTATTTTGGAGCACGTTCAAAATCATCATTGCCTAAAATTTTTGAATATTCAGTTAATAAGTTCGATAAGCTAATTAAAAAAAAGATGAACATGATGATGGCTCTGAAAATCAAAAGGTCGTATAAAAATCCAGGTAGGTGTTATATTAGAGATACAAAAATGCCTGTAGAAAATCTTTGCCGAAAAGCAAAAATCGAAAATTCGAAGTTTTTCGAGGTATTTCAAAAACAAATGAGGTTAGGTCGAATTTGCATGTCTTATAGTTATGTACGGACGTACAACAAGGCAATGCAAAACTAAATAATGAAAAGCTTAAATTACTCAAACATTATTGAAATTTTTTTTATTCTGCTAAGATTTTTATTAACTTTTGTCAACAGACGGGTATACTTTATTTGTACATAATATTTTTTAAGTCACCTAACAACTAGATATAGCCTAATTCATTCTATTGCTGAGCATGCAAATGACTGACATGATACTTCAAATGAGAATTTTGTTTAAATGTTCTTTGGCAGTATTCACATACAAATGAACCTTCTTTGTTGCACTCATAACGAAGGTGTCTTGACAAATTATACTTATGTTTATATGCTTTTCCACACTGTGTGCACTTGTGAATTGAAGCTGCGTCTCGTGCTTGTGATGTGACATACCCGACGCTTTCTAAAATAGAAAATCTTAATAGTTACCGACTAATAAACTGTAAATTATTGACTATAACATGCCAAGAAAGCAATACAATACAACATGAAAACATTTCTAAACCATTCATTTCACTATTAATCTGTGAAAATATAGTAATATCTTTAAAATAATGACTTCCAAGATAGTATCCACGTGTATATCCGGCGGTACCTGGCGCTTTCACTAGATGGTGGTGATGTTTTCTGCAAACCCTGTTGCAAAAAGAGAAGTTTAAGATTTATTATTTACTTTTTCTTGGCGTACTTATGATTTGTGTTTATTTCAAGTTGATTTTTATATTTTCAGTATAATTACTTATGAAATAGTTAGGTATAGGGGTAATTTACCGCTGCAGGCGGATTTCGAATCACTTAACAAACGAAACTGAAATCGTTTATTGTTATTGTGTTTCTTTACAGTTAATACAAACATAAGAATCCTCAGAAATATACAGGATGATAATAAATACATCGACAAAATGAAAGAGATCATTGCTTCGGGTGAAACCTACAGTTGACCCATTATAGTTATGAATGTAGGGTCTTCAAAGTTGCATGTTGAGATGGTAACTTTTTATTATAATGTGAAAAAATCTTATTAGAATTAAAAATGTTGAAAATCCTGCAACTAAAATAAATCGACTAATGGTTGCATTTGATACAAAATTATTATCTATTAACGCCCTGTATATTAATTCTATGTTTCTCTTTTAGGTATCTAATGGTATAGATTTAACTATGAACTAGTATTTGACGAATGGTGTGCATATTGCAAATATTGAATCACTATTTGACTAGTTTATACGGAAGAGTATCCCACTGTGTTGGATTAGCTTCGCATTTCATTGAGTACACTTTCTCATTAGCTCTAAGACAACCTTCTTTTGCTGGTCCTCCTCAAGGTTTTTTGTGTGCATATTATAAATGTGACCTTTAAGATGCGATTTTCTTCTTCCTCTATATGAACATGTTTCTATTGGACATACAAAACTAGGTTCTTTTCCACATTCAAACTTTTGATGTCCTATCAAAGAACGTTGATGTCGATAACTCTTATTGCAAGTTGGACAGTGAAACTGGATTCGGCCTGGAGAAAAAATTAAAAGTTAAAATTCAATTCACATTCAGTTTCATTATTTTACAATTACAAAACTTCATCAACACTGTTAGCTGTTAGAAAAGTGGTTTTTGTTAACTTTTTGACTGATTTTTGTTTGTACTTTAGTATAATGTTTTTCAGGTAAAAATACCTTAACTATGCTATATTGAGAAAATTATTATAAAACGAATTGATAATTTACTTACCAAACTCTCACATAACTAATTCTTTCATATTCGGCTGTACTTAAGTATCAAATCACTTGCTATGAACTGAATTCTTAACTAGATGTCTAATGACATTTTTATTTAGTCAATTTTTAAATTATGAATTTGGATAGTCGAATAAGTCAGTTTATTGTATTCCATATGTACATTACGTTTTACCAAAGTTAAACTAGAAATTACACTAAAAATTTACAAGCTACATTAAATACTTTGAACATAACTACATAAGGTGTCAACGAATTTCTTTGTATTATTTCAAATTACAAGGTACACCACACAGTGGTGATACACCTTTAGTCTTCTTAGAGACAACAATTTGAGTTCACTTATTTCATTAAAACTTTAAAATGTCTTAATATTTGATGTCGTTTTAAGTCACTTTTCTTCTTTGTTCTATAATCACAATTATTTATGTAGCACACAAATCTTGGTTCCTTTCCACATTCGTGTTTGAGGTGTGCCTGTAGGTTTCCCTTATATTTGTATTTCCTTTGGCAATTCATGCAAACGTAAGCTTGCTCGTCATATGATTCAATGTTCGCTGAATAACCTAAAAGGTACAATTCTCTAGACATCAATTTTTTTTGTTGTGTACACAATATCAAAAGAAGCAGATTGCTGCAAAAATACATTTTCAAAGTTTCATTGTTAGGAAAAGCATCTAGTACTGAACAATGTAAACATTAAAAACTGCCAAAGCCTTAAACTAAAGATAAATAGAGTTCTTAATCTAATACAGTGGTGAGAAACTTTAAATTTAAAGATTTGAAGTTTCTAGTTTATAACTAGTTGATGCAACTAATATTAAACTGTAGAGGTAGTTCACATTATAAAAGCAAAAATTATTGAAGAGATAAGTCGTAGTTTGCATATACGTGTTTAAATTCATTATTCTTTTCTTCATGTAGTGATAGCACGTGCTTCTTCAAACTGTGCTTGTGCTTGGTAGTGTGTACACAATAAGGGCATCTAAAGGAAGCTTCTTTTCCGCATTCATATTTCAGATGACGACGCAAGTTGCTTTTGTATTTGTACCATTTATGACAGTTTTCACATATATGTCCTCTTGCTTGCATGCCTAAAATACAACAAACTTTAATGCAAATAAGTTTCGTTTTTTAATTAAAGATAGTTCGCTGTTAACCTTATATTTATGTAATACTAAATATGATAAGTCTAGAACGAGATTTTCTCGTAAAACATGCGTTATAAGAAAGATAATATCAAACTTTACTTTTTATTTATTTATTTATTTATTTACAAAACAATTTATAGACGCAATTAATCATCACTTAGAATTATACACTACACGTTTGAACGCTGATATCTTGCAAGACCATAATATTAGAGGTCTTGTTTGTAGGAAAACAAGAACAAGAAATATGTGCAAAAAATTGCTCTTCTTTTCCATATTCTATCTTCTGGTGCCTTTCAGATTTCTCAGTAAAGTGTAGCCACATCGAAAAGGATGGTACTTGGCATAGTCTCTGCTGATGAACAAATCCTCAAAGATAGAAATCAACTTATTATCCTTATCTGTTGTTCTACGAAAAAGATGCAAATTATACTTTAATCTTTGATACCCGTTTGGTTAGACTGCCTGTGCTAATCTTCCTGTAAGATAGTTAAGCAAGAATTGGTTGGGTTTAACAAACTTATTCATCAGTTCAAGAAAAGTTACAAATTATGCTTACTTCTAGTTCAGTTACAATCTAAAAACGATTTTAAATAACACAACAAATGAAACCAAAGAATTTATTATCCCGTTTACCACAAAACTTCATAGCTCTTAACAATTGTACAAACATTAGAAGTTTCTATAATATTAATTGTGCTTTTTTGAACGTAAGTGACTCCGAAGATATTCAGGTCGTTTGCAGGTGTACGAACACAGAACACATTTGAATTTGCCTTTGTTTCCACATTCGTATTTTAGATGTCTTTGCAAATGGCTTTTCCGTTTGTAGTGACGTTCGCATTTTGGACAACTGAAGCGATCTAAAATGAAACTAAATGTAATGTAACAGAATGACAAGTAGAACTGAAAACTATAATTATAATTAAGCAAATACAAAAGCTAACTAGAAACCTAGATAGTAACGGTTTTTAATGTTAATTTTGAGTTCTACTTTGATTAGAAAATATTAGTGATAAATTAAAAAAGTGGATTTGCAAACGTATATTGCTCTTTATTAAGATCAACAAAATAAGAGAATGAAGAAAGAAAGAAGAGCTTTTTACACTGAAATAGATATTACCTGTCAACCTGAAATTTGACTATACAGTAATAATAAGTGCAAGTGGAGTTAATAGTATAATTTTCAAGTGAAATAGTGATAACTGATAAAACCTTACATTACTTAATGTATGCTATTTAAACTCTTCGTACTTATTATTGTCCCTATGAGCGAGTTAAGCGGTGACAGACAGTATACAAAAATACATAAGACTAGAAAAACCTAATACATAATAAAGATAAATAAGACAATTAACAAAACTTATGTATCTACTTCAAGGCATATTTAGGTAATTGTATTGCAATGGAATAGTCGATGAATGCAATCCCCGTATATGAGCAGTCAAATTTGATTTTTGATGAAATTTCTTGCCACAAATTTCACAACTAAAGTTTGGCATTTTTCCACATTCGTATCTTATATGGCTGCTTAGATGGCTTCTGTGTTTATAACTTCTGTTACACTGTCCACAAAAGAATCTTGATTGGAGATCTAGAACAAACAATTGCAAAACTTTTATTAGTTTACACTCAATTTTGATTTTTATCTTCCAGATTGTTATACATACAAGGAACAAAGGCACAAAATTACTACTTATTAGTTTCGTTAAAAACTGAAAAATGCCTGAGAATAAATAAACAAACTTATCAAATAAAAATAAATCATCATAAAGAAGGTATTTCTACATGCGAAATGGCCTTCAAAGTTAAGTGTAATCAGTCTTCAGTTATCAGAAAGGATGTTGAAACGATGAGAATTGATGACAGATCGCATAATGGGCGATCAAGAAAAATATCAGTTCGAGATGATGCTTTCTCAAGAAGAACAAGCCTGGTCGATAGAAATGTCTTAATTCCACTTGTAAACTAAGAAGGACAGAACCACATATCGTACTTGGAATGATGAATAGAGTGCGGATTTTTAAGCATAAAAGAACAATAAGAGTTCTTAAAAAAGCGTAAAAATTCAAGGAAAAAAAGCTTAAAAAATAGCACAAAAATTAAAAATAAGTTTAAAATATGCAGAAAAAAAATTAAACTTCCAGGTTTTAGGTCTTATTATACAAAGTATTTATTATAAAAAAAACAAAAAATGAATTGTTATTAGAAACTTTGAACTCTAAAATGCTTAATTATTCTGCACTTTTCTAAATTCTACATAAGGAAATTTCTTCTTTTATCAGTTAGGGTGTCTTTGTAAAAAGAAAATAGTCTTTCAATGTCAACACTAGTAATCGGTGCCTATTTAAATTTTGCAAGTAACGATGGTTCCAAGTCGAATACTTGCAATAGTCTTTAATCTTGCTAAACCTTCGTTTTTAGCCAGCACATTCTCAAATTTGGCAAATATTGTTTTTCCTACATCACCACGCACTTTTCCCAATTTTATTTTAAACTCTTGTACAATCTGAATTGCTTCTGTTAGCTCACTTCCTTGTGTTTCAAGTTTGGTGATAGTTTCACTGATGAACTCGTAATTTGCTTTGATGAATGCAAGGTTTTGTTGTAGTTCCGGATTTTTTAAAATATTTTGGCAGTCTTTAACTGATTGGGATGCATCTTCCAAAAATTCTAACAAAATTTCTTTGAAGCTGGTGAAGTTAACTGCGTAATACACGGCGGCATCCAACCATGTTCCCCATCTAGTAATGACCGGTTGTGGTGGAAGCGGAATATTAGGCAGTTTTTCTTTAAATCGTTGTACCCTCAACGGCGCTTTTAAAAAACACTTTTTGCCATTTTTAATTAACTCGTTAACTAGAGGAAATTCAGACCTCACAGTTTCTGCTACCCGGTTTAATCCGTGAGCTACGCAAGTAGAGTGTGTGAGATTACTATACAAAACTTTTAAATTAATACCTGCTTTTAGCATTCATGCAGCCGCATCCGTCACCATTAACAGAAGTTTTTCAGTTGGGACTCGTTAATAACTCTTGTTATGGTGCTGCTGTTGGTTTTATCTAGTTCTTTCAAATATATTAAAAATGGCCTGGTTGGAGTAGCTTCATGTAATATACCGATAATGAGACCAGCCACACACCTGCGCACTCATCGGTGGTTTCATCGACAGAAAACCAGATGTAATGGTCTGCAATTATATTCTTAGTTTCATGAAGAACTGTTTTATAAACTGTATCTAAATAGTTTTTTCGTAGAGTGCTTTCGGACGGTATCGATCTCTTACAATATGTTTCTAAGCATTTTCGAAATGCAGAATTGTCTAATTTTCCGAGAGGAATATTTGCCGGTATCAGAGTATCGCATAAATCAAAATAAAAAGTTCTTTCTTCAGACCGAGTAGAAGATCCAGAGGCAACTACTTCTGAAATAGTTTGTTGTTTCAGCTTATTTTCATTTTCCGCTCTTCGTACATTTTCCTTGTGAATAGCGGTCTTCGTATGTTGTATTACATTATACTTTTTGTCGCACTGGATCTATTAAAACGAGCATTAAAGAATATTATATTTGAAATCTAATCTACTCCTTACCGTTTTAACACATACTCTGCAAAATAGTCTACTACCGTCCAGCCTTATTTCTGGTGTATTTTTAATCCACTCTTCTACACTCGTTTTAACTTTTGGCATTGTAACACAGTCTTATTTTATTAAAAACAGAAGACAACACAAAAGATTAAGTTATAATAAAATGAAACGAAACTTTTTCAATCTACCAGCAACATTACATACACGCACGATATCAACACTTTAAGTAACCCAGTAAAACTGAAGCATTTGTCAAATAAATCTTAAAACCTATAAGAACTAACGGTTTTCATAGCTTATCCTAGGGACAAAGAACTGCCGGGACAATGTGTAACGGCCCCGGCAGACTCCGGAACGGTGAGCGTCCAGATGGTATTCATTACATAACGGTAAATAATGATATTTTAAGAAATCCTTGAAAATATTGTCACGAAATCTACCGTAAACACAAAATGTAGACAATTGCTGCTAGAGAAAGAATTGATAGAAAGTATTTTGAAGAAACAGAAAATAAATATACTGTAGACAAGAAAAGTATAAGGATATTATGATTTTTTTCTTGAGACTGACAAAAAATGCACAAAATAAGCATTATTCTTAAAAATAGCAAAAAGTTCCAAAAAAAGCAAAAAAAGCATTATGAAAATTAGTTAAATGATTCCTTTAATTGCGATTCGCACTTATTTCAATGTCTTTTTGTACTGCTATTAATATCTAAAAAAAGCATTATTCCTATAAATCCGCACTCTAATGATGAATGCCACAATGTACTCTTGAGTACTGCAGAAGAAGACGGGCTCAGAAGAAAAGATTTATTTGAAAACGATTTACTTTCCCGGACGATAATGCACCTTGTCATAAACCAAAACTATTTTCTCAATGCTAAACTAGAGATACATTGGAGCTTTGCAGAGAATGAAACTATCTCTGAATTTGTATTTTCAGATTTAATTTTCGCATTTCAAAGAATTTTGCGTCCTTATCTTTTACTTTTATGCTCCTTTAAACTTTAAAACCATCGCTTTGTCTGGCCTGCACAAGATTTATTTTTCCTATAACTGCAGAGTGCAACGTTCGAATCTCTAGTTAAAGCACTCCCTTCTCGTATTATTTTATTGGTTGTCATGTCATCATGTATGCCGGCCATCCAATAATTTGTTAAACCCACTCTTTCGAGGAGTTGGAAATTAGCCATTCCGCAAAAGAACTCCAGAGAGTTCAACAAGAGTTATCGACGAAGAAACACGCGTCCTCCGTGTTCTTTATATGTGCAGTTTGGACTGAGAATAATTTCGCCAATTATCGAGAAGTAGTTCAAGTGGTTGACTAATTTCTATTAAGGTGATAATTTGCCTAAGTGAAAACATCGCGAATAATTTCTGTCATCGCTAAATATCCTATCGACAATTTCTGAAACGTTCCAGACGTGTCGCTATCGTAACGCAACTCTCAAAAATCACGCCAGCCCGGCGGACCTACCAAACGAATTCACATTGAACTCTCAGTAAACTATCGCATCGTCTTTCTCGTTATACCCGAACATTTTATTTATTTATTTATTTAAATATTTGTGAACCCAACAGGTAAGTCCCAAATAAAGGGTTTCACACTGATACATGTTTCTCCATTGAAGGTAAAACAATAAAAATGAAATATAAAACAAAAGAATAGTATTTGAACTTGCTGACTATTTCCCTTAGAAAATTTCATCCAATAAAAAAAGCATCAACTCTCAATTAATTACTTTTTCGTTTCTTGAGATTTCTAAGTGATTTTTTGTTTGGAAGTATTTTGGAGAAAATTTTCTTTGGGATATATAAGACAGAGATTGAGTTAAATCTATAAAAAACAACTGATTATTTACATACGAGAGGTATAACATTCAGTAAATAAAATGATGGCAAGAAAGACAGGTACTTAACTAAGCTATCACAGTTTGTACTTAAAACTTTGTAAAAGTGGTGTATATCAATACTCAATAAATATTTGATTTCTAAATAAACATGCAACAAGGTATAGTATATAACAATACAATATTTATCAGTAACAACGACTTATACGTAGCACCAGCTGTGTTTATTTCTCGATTGCGGTTTGCTTTAAATTACGTTTAAATTGATTGAAAGTTGATCCAAAAATGTTAAGGTCGGTAGAAATGTTATTATACTGTTTACACATACTGATAAGTGGGGATTGCAAGCGATAATTTGTTTTTGGAGTGTTGTACTGTAACAAGGCAGTTTGCCTGGTTTGACGTGAAGGTATACCAAAATCTATTAAGAGCAGTAGTTTTTGATCATTAATTAATCCATTAATAATCTTATATAGGAAACACATTTGCGCCTCCTGCCTTCTTTTTTGTAACGATACTACTTTAAAATAGTTTAATAGTTGTTGGTAAGTTCCTTCAAATTTTTTATTTTCATTTTTATAATAACAGTAATTTAGAAATTTCTTCTGAATTCTTTCAATTTTCAAAATTTGGTATGTGTAGTAAGGATTCCATAGGATAGACATATATTCCAACTTAGTTCTTACTAAGGTGTTAAAGACAATGTGCAGACTGTTTGTATTATTAAAATCTTTAGTAATTCTAATAAGAAAGCCAAGACTTCTACAACACTCACGTACTATGCTTTCAATATGGGCATTAAATGTTAATTTCTGATCAAAAATTACACCAAGGTCTTGTACTTCAGATTTCCTTTGTAGAACTGTACTATTTAATGTATAAGCAAAATTTATAACGTTAGTTTTCCTGGCAATAGTTGTCACAACACATTTATTAATATTAAAAAGTAAATTATTTTGAATTGACCAATCGTAAATTGTATTTAAATCAGTTTGAAGTTGATATGAATCATTTACCGTTCGAATCTCTTTAAAAATCTTAAAGTCGTCTGCATAAATTAAATACTCAGAATTTTGAATGTTAGTTGCAATGTCATTTATAAAAATTAAGAAAAGTAGGGGTCCAAGATTTGATCCTTGAGGAACCCCTGAAGTTGCAGAAAACATATAGGATTTATATCCAAAGTATTCTACAAACTGTTGTCTACCACTTAAGTAGGATTCGAATAAATTTAGTAATCTCTTCGTAAAACCAATATTAAATAACTTATTTAATAACAGTGTAATGTCTACCTTATCAAATGCTTTACAAAAGTCGGTATATATAACATCTAGTTGGTTTCTACATTCTAGTATATCAGAAGCTTTTTGTGTGAAATGAAACAAGTTAGTAGCTGCTGACCTCCCTTTCATAAACCCGTGCTGATTTAAATTTATACTGTGTTTGACACAGTGGAATATGTTATTGTATAATATTGATTCATAAACTTTAGCAAAATTAGATAAGATAGATATTGGTGTGTAATTTTTTATTAATGTTTTATCTCCAGATTTATAATTGGGACATATTTTGGATGTGGACCAGGCCAAAGGGAATGTTTCAGTTTCTATGGAATAATTAAATATATGATGCAATGCAATGCTAAGTGACTCTGAGCAACCCTTTACTATATACGTCGGAATACCATCTGGTCCCACTGATTTAGTTTTATCGAATTCCTGCGAGATTTGTACTGCCTCGCTCTTTATAGATGCTTAAAGGCAATTCAAATATTTCTTAAAATTACAAACGTACGTGGAAGTCGTCCACTCCTACGAATTAATGTATTAACTACAAATTCAACTGTATGTGAACCAGTGCCGTGAGTTAAATGTTTTCTGTGCCAACAAATTGGTTCTCTATTGGATTACTTCCAGTTATACAGTAAATAATTTTACCCTTTTCAAACTATCTTTTATGAAGAAGCAACTTTGACGCATATAATCTGTCAATGTACAGACGCAATTATTTGCGAATACACTTGCATAATACCGTCTCGTTACCAGTCGCTTTAGATAACAGTAACCTGCAGCTAAGGTTACTGAAACATCGCTTCACAGTGGTAAAGAACCTTATAAGATCCTTTCACAGTAGTGAAAAGCTCGACGCATCGTTTCACAGTAGTGAAAAGCTTAATACTATTGTTTAGTTAATAGGAACCTGTTATCGATTTGTACCGTAACAAACTTGATTCGAGATATTATCAATCTTTTTATTAGTTTGTGTATTTATGAACAAAATCTAGGAATTCAATTCTTGGCTTGATCGTTTATTTACGTTAGGTTCTGATAACGTAAATTCTTCTCCTCACAGGAGAAGTAAGTATCTAAAGAGAGTGTAGTACAATCTCTATTTCGTTAATTTGTGTATCGCTCGAACCTGCGGTTCGACCTTGGCAGACATCTCTCCTACTGACCTAGATACAAAGATCAGCTGTAGAGTCTTCCATTGGAAATTAGGTCACCGACTCTCTACTGCAGCTGGCGCATCAAAATTTAGCAAATGTTTGCAGAGTTGCAAAATGAGCAGTTTAGTCTGTAAATTTCCGATTTCATGATATAAAATAGAAGTTTGAGTACATGCTTAAGCTTTAACCCGGATATCATATATAAAGATATTTAATATTTTTTGTTCTTAAGAACTATGATTTGAAGAAAATAAATACTACACTTGTGTTAATAAATGTAAAAAAATTATTATTATTCAGTGAACTCAAAATTAGATACTAAGGTACTTTACAAAAACAAAATATCTTCGGTTCCTTTGTAATGCTTTGACAAGCAGTGCCTTTTAAGATTATCTTTCCGTTTACATTTATAAGAACAATAAGGACAGGAGAACTTTTTTTCTTCCCTACAAGCATAATGAAGGTGCCTGGAAAGGCTTGCTCGGCTATTGTAAACTTTATTGCAGTTTTCACAACGATAAGATCTACCGCCAAAATCTAAAAAGATAAACAATGTTAAAATACAATTTAATTTTAGTGTCATTGTTATACACCTTTATAAATGTTGACAAGCATGTATTAAAACATAACACAAAATTTTAATCAGCTGAGATGGTGCAAGGTAAAGAAAAAACAAAAGACGTAATTGTAGTAAATTCTATTTTGTCAATTTTACATCTTATTTTGTTATAAACAGAATTCGTCCTATTCTACGTACTATTACAGCCAGAATAATACCAAAAACGATTTGTCGACTGAATAAAATCCTTAAATAATAGGTTCGCAACTTTACTATTATACTCTTCCAATTAATCAAATCAGTGATTGAGTTAGTGTTTTCTAATTTTCAAATGGGACTGAAGATGGCTCTTGCGTTTGAACTTACGATTACAGGTATCACATTTAAATTGAGGCTCCACGCCGCATTCACATCGAATGTGTAACATTAAACTGTTTTTGTATTTGTAAGAGAATCCGCATCTGAGACATACAAATCGTCCGTTTTCGTCTCTGACAAATGGAGGCTGATACAATGGCAAATCTAAAATAAAACATTTATGTATTTATTGTTATTAGCCTTTAAATTTATATTCAACACCTCAGAAGTACATTTTAGATAGAACCAAAACAAACAAAATATTAAAATAGTGCACGAAATTTAATATACTGAGATTCCATTAACTTCCAATTCCGTAAGTCACTTAGATCTCATTTTGATTTGCCTTTACTGTTTATAAGCAGCAGATCTCAATTCGAATGCCATCTATGCCACCCAATTCGATGTAGTTAGTATGTAATACCGCGCTCTAAAACTGTCTTATACAAATCAAGAGAAGACCCCAGCCTGAATTTCCATATAGGAGCATATTAAAATAAATTAATAAATTGAGAACAGCAATCTTTCGAAATCATTTTTATTTACATTTGACAAGTATCTACATGTCAGGCGTTTCTACATTGAGTCCTCCTATAGAATTACACTATCAACGTCGATATCACGATGTTTCTTTGCACATTTAATATGCTGCTTGAGAACATCTTTTCTCTGACATTTATAAGGACAAAATGGACATTCATACACAGCGCCTTTACCGCACTCGTACCTTATATGTCTGTTCAGGTTTCCCGAATGCTTGTATACTTTATTGCAGTCTGAACAAGAATAGGTTTTTGACGGCCACATTCCTGAAAATACATACCTTTAATTTTAATATCTTCACATATTTAGTTACATTAATAAGTTCCATTAGAAAATTAATTAATTGGTTAATTAATAAATTAATTAACTAGATAATTTACTGATTCCGTTTATTATGACTTAAAACAAAGAAGAGTTGATGAAGTACATTAACTTAATTAATTACTAATGATTTCTTCTAGTTAAAAGATGTTGCTGGAACGCATCCTTTCGGTAACATTTGTAATTGCATAAAGAACAAAAAAATTTCGGCTCTCTTCCACATTCATGTTTTACGTGCCTAGTTAAATGAGTTTTATGTTTGTAACTTTTACCACATTTTGTACAACTGAAACGCATGCCGAACATGTTGAACAATTCTGGTTTGTGGGTTCCTAAAATAAAAATAGATTAAAACATACTTTACAATAAATAGCACAGAAAAAGCTGATAAAATATGTTAAGGAATAAAGTTATTCTGGAGGTAGCAATACTGGCTAAGAAATAAATATAATAATTTTGTGGAACTGTACTTGCTTCTACACTCTAAGGCTATGAAAAAATATCTTTCTGAGATACTGGTAATAATCACAAAAAAAAACTCAATTATTTACAGGTAAAAGCTATTTATTATTTTATTTTAAAATAAATCTCTTGATTGGGATGACGAAGACGAATACGCTTCAACAACAGTTACACTTTAAATTTGCTATTTGTCCACAATAACCACAAATATATTGATTCCGTTTTCCTTCATATCCATGTTATAAATGTCTAGACGAAGAATCTTCAATTTGAAATTGACGATTGCATTTTTTACAGATATGTTTTTGTGCACTGTATCTACTAAAAAGAGAAATAATTAGTGCAAGCCGTTCGCTGCTTAAAATAGAGATACAAAAAGGGTCATTCTGAGCGATTGGTCTATAAAATGTCCTCGATGGTTCTTGATAATGTCAATCATTACTCAGGAAACATTGCACAGAATAATAATTGCAAAACAACGTATTATTCGTCTAATTTATTAGATCTTGACAAAGCAGAAAAGATTCATCATACGTCTTCGTTTGAACAATGGCACTTCTTTGCAATCCCTAAAAATGATTCATGCAAAAATGCTTTAATATTCGAATCATACATTCTGTTAGGAACTATTATATGAGATTAATTTCCTTATTTTGACAAAGATTCAATCTTTTCAGAAATGTTTCATTAGATCTCATTATCTTAGAATTCAGATGAATGGTCTGTATGATTATGGCGCGAAACGCTCATTTCTTCTGCAGAAATACCACTCGTCGCAGGTATGTACGAGGATTTTCAACTTTGACATCTTGTATGTACTTCAAAAACAGTACGAAGTGTTCAGACCAAAATATTGTGCTCTCCGAATAGGGATGAGTTCAAAGAGAAAAACTTGCTCTAAGAGCAGCTCACAATTCTATAAACTCTAAAGAAACTCAGGTTCTGTCAGTGGATGCCAAAAATCAAAAGAGCGCCACGAATCAAACCTAAAATTCTCGTGTTACCAATGTGATCCACCCGGTAGATGAAGAAAGCAATAAAACAACAAACTTGCTCGAAAAAGAGAGAAAATTCAATACTCTTACCTAAATAAGGTCACACAAAGAAATCAAGTGCACAGCTAATATGCACACACCTAATATTCGACAGTAGAGACCCATGATCGTTCCAATCCGGCCCCGAATGTCAGCAAAATTATTGCTGCTGCAAGAGAACATAATACGAGGTGTGTGAGAAAAGTAATGAGACTGGCAACACTGCGGGAGATCTGGCAACGTTGTGTCTACCGGCCTGTGCTAAACCGGTTTGTTTATCGCTTCCACTTCCTCAGTCCGAGTTACAACTCCGTACAGCTAACACATTATTTTTGACAGCGCCATCAGTGAAGTTGTGTTTTTGTTGTGTGTTACAGAAATGGAGCATCGGAATTTAGAGCAACGTTGTGCAATAAAGTTTTGTGTTAAACTTGGTGAATCCGCGAGTGTGACTTTTGAAAAGTTGAAACAGGTCTATGGGGAACAGTGCTTATCAAGAGCACAAGTTTTCCGCTGGCACAAATCATTTTTTGGACGGCCGAGAACACGTTGAAGATGAACCTCGCTCAGGGAGACTTTCAACTTCAAAAACTGACGAAAACGTTGAACGTGTGAGGGCTCTTGTGAGATAAGGATGATGAGTGAACAGTTAAATTTAAACACTTTCACCGTGCATCAAATTTTGACAGACATCATGACAATGCTCCGTGTCACACAGCAATTTCCATCAGTGAATTTTTGACCTCAAAACGCATTACTGTTGTTCCTCATCCCCCCTATTCACCTGATTTGAGTCCTTGTGACTTTTTCCTTTTCCCGAAATTGAAACATGTCCTAAAAGGACGTCATTTTGGAACTCTGGAGAACATTCAAAAGACTGTGACCGACCAGTTAAAAGCCATACCAGTTGAAGACTTCCAGCGCTGCTACCAAGAGTGGGAACAACGACTCCGCCGGTGTATAGCTGCCCAAGGGAACTACTTTGAAGGGGATAACATTGTTGTTTGAAAAAATAAAAACTTTGGTTAGTATGAAATCAGTCTCATTACTTTTCTCACATACCTCGTATATGAAAGCAGCTCACCTGCACGCCCGCTCCATTCCAGAGCCTGGTTCACACTTGTCCTCACCCTGTATACTATAATAAATTATCAAACGTATTCCAATAACCGAATAAAAGTTGTTTTATTTCTAGTTTATTATTTACAAAATAAATGATCACATTTTACATACAAAAAGGTAAACATTATTATTAAATAAATGTCATACAAACGCAAAAGAACTTTAGAATAATTTATTGAACTAATTACTAATAAAATAACGAAAGATCAAAATACAAAATAAATTCCGCGACTAAACTATTTGACAGCGTCTTTTGTAATGGTTGGTTCCTTCTTTCAGCACCGGCGTAGCTCCTAAGTAGAGTGGTTTTACCTACCTTTAATTGCTCTATTCTTAATCCGCTATAAGAGGGTTGGAAATGATATAAAGGACCATACCAATACAAGAAAAATAAACATTAAATTTAGAAATATATCGACGGTGTCATGACAGAAAGGCGTAAGCGCCAAAAATGCAAAAATGAGATTTTTACGCATGAAGAAAATACACAATAAGCTTTACCGGCTGATTTAATAAAGGTTTAACCGACAAAAAAATAGTAACACGCGCAACTTGATCGCGAAATCTGTAAGCGACGTTTTCGCGCCATAAAAAATGCCGCGCAGTTGTCAGTAAACGACCGACCACCATTGCGATAGGTTAGGTTACGCCCTAGTGCTGTAGTGTCTTAGTTTGCTTTAAAGGTAGGTAGTTTATATTGTTTTTTTAGTTAATTTTAGTTTAAAGTAGTTTAAAAACATTTTTAGAGCAAAATTGTAAGTTTTTCCAGCAAAATCCCTTAAAGTTTTAATGTGGCGCTTAAGCCTTTTTGATACATATATTTTGAGGGGCGTAACCGACATGTCCTCATTACAACCGCCTATGTAACTAATAATAGCGTTTATGTAAATATTCCTTTGCAAATCGTGTAATTTGTAACAACTTGTAAAGAGAAAACATTTACTAAATAGGAAAAGGACAGTGCACTTGTACTTATAGAAAAAGACAACAAACAAGTAAAAGAAAAAGCCTATCGATCATTATTCATGATAAATGAATTTATAAAATAGCTAGTAAGACTAATAGTAGCCAGACTAGGAGAAGAAATGAAAGATAAAGAAGATCTCTCAGACAGACAGTTCGGATATAGAAGAGGGAAATCCACGGTCGATGCCCTAAAAACACTACAAAGAATAGCCGAGGAAGCGAATGACGGTGACTATAAATACAGAGATGTATGCGCCAAGGTAGCGCTAGATGTAAAAAATGCTTTTAACTCTGCATCACATGGAGGTATCATAGAGGAATTCAGGCGTTGGAAAATAAGCTCTTACCTCATTAAAATTATATATAGTTATTTCACCAACAGAAAACTGAGCATAAATGAGAAGCGGTAAATAGATGTAACATTTGGAGTACCGCAGAGATCCGGCCCGCTACTCTGGAACTTATACAGTAAGGACCCAGACAGCAAAAGTTTACTACTTTTTACAGCAATGTTACTATTTGTTAACTATTATTTTACATTCATACCGTTCTATTACTGCTCTTTAACTATTTTTAAGGCATTTTTGGGTCAGGTAACTATGTAGTAACGTTTTAGTTGGTATGAAGCCGTAACTAAACTTTTTTATGTTCTTTAGTAGTCAGACAACCGTCAACTTACTGTAAGTTTACTTGTTAGAGGAACTCAAAAAGTTCGTTGCGACTTTTAGGACAGAATACGTCATGTTACAATAAAACAACTATTTGTAGTAACTCTACTGCTTGCTGATTATTTTCCGTTACTCTCAACAACAACAAATTAATTATACTGTATGTAAGTCTTGTCGTTTCTTGTTTACTTTAACTATGAATTAATATTTTAATTAAACTAATAAACATAAAAATTGTAGTTGTTTAGATAAAAATTTAAGGTATTTAGCTCAAATCGGTTTTCTGAAGGGACGTGCCGCAGGTACCCGGGGTTTTAGTGGCAGTGGTCAACCGTTCGCCCAGTAAAGAGACCAAAAGTTGTGTAGAATTTCAATAAACCATATTCTTATATTAGATTTTATCCCAGACAGCAAACGTTTACTACCTTTTACAGTAATATAACGTTTTGTTAACTATAATTATACATCCATACTGTTGGATTACTTTCCATTAACTATTTCAAGGCATCTGTGGATTAATTAACTATATAGTTGCAATCTAGTTCCTATGGCACCAGATGTAACCGGTTGTATGATATTTATTAGCTATATAACCGCCAATTTACAGAAAGTTTACTTGCTAGAGAAACCAAAAAGGTTCATTGCGGCAACTGCGCTGTCTTTTAGTCCTCATAAAGTAATATTATCATTTAAAACCTACTTTCAGACACAAGCTCGTCATATTACAATAAAACAACATTTTATGGTAACATTCCTAGTTTTTGACTATTTATTTGCTGCTACCACCAACGGTAAAGTGTTCTAGCACAAATTTAGCCCTGGGCTACAATGAAATCCAATAATAATGTAAAATAAAAACAATTATTATTGCAAAGCATTATTCAGAAGAAATAGTTAAGAATATAAAAACAAAAATTTTGTGGTTGTTGCAAAAACTGCCTTAAAGTATGTACAAAAGAAATTGTTAACAATGGCTGTGAGAAATCGTGCATAATAATTCCAACAACCTATTTCAAAGTTTTAGTGACGATATAAAATAAATATATTCAATGCGTATTCACAATAGCTTCTACAGCTTGGTCAGCAGGACAACTTACAAACCAGGTTACAACAACTCAGTTTCAAATTCCGGTGGCAGAGGCAAACAAAGCTATTAAATAAAAATCTGAATATGGAGACATTCCAACCCCCCAAAAAACAACAAAAATAATAGAATGATCTGAAACGAATTAGTTGAAAATATTTTTAATTTTGTTTGACTTTTTGGATTTCTGAAAATTTACGGTAACAATAATTAATTTATAATAAAAATAATTTATGTAGTTTCATGAACGGTTTATCGTCAGCACGCGTACGGCATCGGCAGCAGCAACGTAACTGAGTAGTAACTATATAGTAAAGATATAGAAAATGCAACGTAACTTTCGAATGCTCGGAAGATTGCTAGGCTTTGTGACATTCCCACAGATAAGTTATCTAAACGTAATCTAAAAGTAACTTTACAGTTACAAAAACCGGGACATTCTTAACCAATAGTTAACTTATAGTTACCTTTTATTTTACTATTTCTTTACATCGTTTACTTTACACAGTTACTATGTTGTTACGAAATAGTAAAGTTTTGCTGTGTGGGGAGTGACACTACTTGCCTTGAGTACGACCTGGCAATCGTAGCAAAGGCAGAAATAAAAGAAAATTTGGAAACGAAAATCAGTCATACTAGTCTGCTTATCCGTGATTGAATGAAGACAAGAAAATTACAGCTCGAGCTAAGAAAAATAGAAGCAGCTCTTGGATGGTAGAAGAAAGGTTACACTACTGAGTATAAAAATTGAACAACATGCGCACATTCAAAAGAGTGAAACAATAAAATATCTTGGAATACAGTTCAATAGAAACATGACAATGACGAGCCACATAAAGAAAGCCAAAGAAAAAGTTGCAAAAGCGGCAATAGCATTAGGTAGAATAATGTCAAACAAAGGAGGTGCGCGGAGTAGCAGAAGAGTACTAGCCTCGGTAGTACACTCCGTATTATTACAAGAGGCGCCGGTATAGCAAAGGGCGTCGGAAAAAAAGAAATACAAAGAGATGACAGAACGATGCCAAAGAATAATACTATTAAGAGTCTGTTCAGCGTATAGAACAGTGTCTAGGCACAGCCACTACAAGTACATAGCAAAGGAAAGAACACAGAGATACGAGAAGGGAGAAGCCGATACCAATAAAACAATAAAAGAAAACACTGCAAATGCGTGGCAGAATCGATGGACAAGTCAAACATGAAAGACGGAGTGGACAAAAAAGTTAATACTAAACATAAGGGAAGTTGAAAAGTAGGCAGCTAACTCCAACGGCTACTCGACACCCGAACGGGAGGCGGGTAGTAGTAGCCAACTCCATCTACCGGTGCCCTTCGCTTAGGTCCGGGGTGTAGGCCCGGTAGAGTTCCAGTTTTCTCAGCCTCGTCCGCCAAGCCTGCTCTGGGGGCAACAGGTACCAGCAACTCCAACTGCACCGCCGAGGCTCCTCGAATGCAACCACTCCACAGCTGCCGAAATTCAACTTCCGTCCGTCACTCCTAAATAACCCCTTCCCCTTCCCATCCTTTTCCCGCCAAATCCTCTCACAGCGCGAACTGTGGGGGATTGTGTTTATGAAAAGAACCGTTTGCCCCACCCATCACCTTAACCACTCCTAAACCATCCATTTACAACCAATCATACAACCCACCATTATTTCAATGTTAACCCACTCACAATCAATTTAATTTCCACAATCCTTTTTAAAAATCCATCATTATTTTCAAATAACTCCACTTTCTATCAACTTTTATCCACGAATTTCATTACCCAATATCCCAATTATTCCAAAACCTCTACCACCAGTTCGAGCTTGCACCGTTTGGTCTGTCATCACCACCGCCGTTGTCCACACCGACACCAGTATTCCGAAGAATCCAACAATACCAAGAACCGCCGCGACGCCATCAACTCCATCAACATCAACCAATCGCATCTCAAGCCGCCTTTACCTCCTAGCCAATGCGACACCTCCAAGAACAATAAGCAGCAATTGAAGCGCCGACCACAGTTCCATCATCCATCAACACCCATTCCACAGGCTGAAGAGAGGTCGAACGACATTAGCGATGATAAAACAACAAAATATTGGCTTAAATGTCTTATCTGTAGTATCAGATCAAGGCACAAATTTTATGAAATTGTCGAAACAATTAAATGTAACACCAGAAAAGCCATATTTTTTTATAAATGATAAAAAAGTTTTTTATTTATTTGATGTTCCCCACTTGCTCAAATCTACTCGAAATAACTTTTTTGCCCATCATTTTGATCTTTCAGAAGGTAGAACTAACAAGGCTTTCTTAGAACGCTTTTATAGAAAAGATAAGCAACAAAAATACAAGCTAACAGATATTCACATACATCCTAATTCATTTCAAAAAACGAAAGTGAAGTATGCAAGCCAGGTATTTAGTGCAAATGTGGCAGCTGGTTTAAATTGCTATATTTCACTTGGGCAGTTACCAAATGAGGCCATGGCAACAGCAACTTTTGTTAAATTAATGGATACTCTATTTGATATACTGAATTCTTGGAAATTTGGTGCTTCCAAATTTAGTAATAGATCTTTTATGGGTTCAAGTTACCAAATTGAATTTTTGAAACAAATGCTCAATTTATTTCAAGAATTAAAGGTGGTGACTAAAACAGTTCGAGATGTCACCAACAACATGAAATTTATCACAGGATGGCAAATTACCATATCTGCTGTTTTAAACCTGTGGGTAGATTTAAAAAATAGAGGTTATAAGCATCTTTTTACTCGGCATCTAAACCAAGATGGTTTAGAGAACTATTTTGGAAAAGCTTGGGAATAATAGAAATCCAACCCCAATCCAGTTCATAAGAAGATTTAAAAGATTATTTGCCATTAATTATTTTATGCAAGCTAAAGGTAGTATTTGTATCGATGACTTAGACTCTGTTTTAGTAACAATTAATGATGAGTATATGAAACAGCTTGACTTGATGGTTACAACACCATCATCTCCCCCTCCTGCAGTGCATATTGATGTGGTTGATTATCGTCATGGGACAATGTTACCGAACAAAATGTATTTGAATATGTTATTGGTTACCTGGCTAGAAAATGCTGCGATCGTCACAGTTGTGACCTTTGCATTGGTTATATATTTGGAAGTGGGGTGGAAATTATTAATAATACGAATATATACACTCATTTCAGGGCATATAAGAATGCAAAAAACAGTCCTTTTGAAAATTTATGTTTACCAACTATTTTGTTTAATAGATACATATCTAATTTGGAAAACATTATTTCAAAATTATTTCGAATTCTTTCAGTACAACCAAATGTTGGTGAATCAATCAAACAAAAATTATTAGAAGTGCCTAATAAAAACCCATGTACCAACTTTCCCATAGATTACTTAATTTCATTGTTTGTTTGTGTTAGAATATTTTATACATTAAAGTTTAGCAATAGGGATTTTAAAAAAAGCATCAAGTTCTAAGAAACGTCGTAAATTATCTATATTACTGCACACATAGTTTGACATACTGTTATGTTGCATTTATTTTGCATCGAATTGTAGTAATGAGATATATCTGTAGTTCTTGTGTATGTGTATGAATATGCTTATGCTATAAATTAATGCGTTCTGTAGTACCCTGGCCTGCACGATCACCTGATCTAACACCGTCAGATTTTTTTTCCTCTGGGGTTATGTCAAGAATCATGTGCTGGACCAAAATTTTGAAGATGAACAGCAATTATTACAGTTGGTCACAGCAGCGTTCAACACAAAAAAATCAAAACCAAAATAACCCTATCATGTTTACATCATTAGAATCGTGACAACAAGAGCTATCCAAAACAATTTTCAATTGCTTTTCCGCCTATTTAAAAAAATGAGATTGATAATGGGAACTCGAAACCGTAACGTTGTACAGGAATTTTGTTAGCGTATCTTAACAGAGAACAAAAAGTGGCAATGGAAAAGTGGTTTTAGTTTTCCGATATTTCTTCAAATAAAGGAAAGAAAAAATAATAACGAAAATCCAAAAATCTACTGTTTTTAAATATCTCTGAAATTATCCAAGATATCTAGATTTTGCCAACAAAAAGGTCCTATAAATAGCCAACTTTCATCCCATTTAACCGATGCTGTATCTCTTACCGTTTCCAAGATCCCCATGCTGTGCATTCTTATCTTGGACACACTGTAATTATATGTAATATGTATATAATGTTTATGTTCATTTTACAATAAACATAATTTATGAGACTGTTTTGTTTTTTTGTTTTTAATATTTTGATAATAATTTATAAGTTTTCAAAATAGCTGCTTATATTACAATCTAAGCCATATTTGATACAATCAAAAGTTAAATTATTTTTACAAAAACACGATAAGTAAGTATAAAATATTGAATATTTACATTTATAATCGGTAATAAATGTTAAAACTTTGAAATCAACATTTTTATAGTTATATTTTTGTTAATATGGGTATATAAAACAAATATATTTTATTTTATTAAATACCCTCCCTCTGTTTCTACGCCACTGTGGAATCTTTACGACTATGAAAATATGCGCGCCATGACGATGCGCAGTACAAAATTGTGGACAGGAACATCAAAGGTACCGCCACGAAGTGAAGTTACTGCATCCGTAAGGTTTTTGTACTGTGCTTCAAGTAAAATGCACGAGAAAGCTAGAGTGAACAGGAATAATATGTGTGAAACAAGGACAAACTACACTGCTACATCACCACGATTTTAACATGAAATAAACGAATATAACCTAAAAAGTTTCATGCCGTGTTCACGTTTTCGTCGTATGTTTTGTGATTATTTTTTGTTTTGTTATCTGTTTATTGTATTGTTGCTTACTATTTTTGTTTTTGTTGGTTATTATTGTTACTTGTTACTTTTGTTTTTGTTACTCGTTGATTATTTTTATTTTATTATTTTGAAAACAATGAATAACAAAAAAAAAGCGCATAACTGAAAATAAGCAGTGTGATGAATTATGTAGTCAAATAAGAATGAGGCATAGAGCGAGATTGCCATCAAGTTCAATGCTGCAAGTGGGCAGCACAGGTATAAATTTCTGCATCTTTTAAAAATCATTTTGTATTAATAAATTCATTTGCAGCATTACGTGCCTAAATATCAAACTATTAAAAAGAGCTCAGGAAGAAAAAAGTCACTTGAAGGAGGGAAATGTATATTACGGGTGGTGGACTAGTGACATGTAGTACAGAGATGCTGGATCATGAAGAAAGGCTACTGCCCGTAATTATAACATCGGTAGAAGGTTTGCCATCAGTGGGTGACAGCAACAACCAAGTAGATATACAAGGAGCCCCAGTCGTAAGTCCTTATATTCCAAATATTGATTACTAATTATTGAGTAATTTCATGGTATTATTATAGGTTGTAGAAGAAATAAATCCATTTAAACTTCTTGGGCCTGCAATAAATGTATGTTATTTGAAACTTTTTACATAGATTTTATACAGCCAATTAAATTATTTTTTAGATAGTAGAGGATATTCCAACACAAGGGACAAGCACATCCGTTGTAAGTATGTAATATTATTAAAATGAATAAGAACTAACAAATCGTTGTTGTAGATTCAATTAGCGACAATAATAAATAATGGATGTCCAAATACGTGCGCTACGGTTGTAAGTAATTATTTTATTTTATTTATTTATATCTAATAAACAATGCATGTTTTTAGATTGCATTTCCTGCGGAGGTAGAAGAAATTATAACTCATAATAGTACTACTTCTACTGTAAGTGTATTCTATCTTAATTATTATTTTATTAATAAGAAATTATAAATAATACTTCTTTGTTTTTAGATCTCGTCAGATGCTGCGCCCATAGAAGCAACACGAGCCGAGACATCTGCTTTGGTTGTAAGTATTACTTTTTAAGTTTTTATTACATACTTCTTAAAATTGTGTTTTTTATAGAAGACTGCAAGTTCATCTACCTCGTCACGGTGGACACTCAAAGCATTAAAAGCCAAGAAGCATCCTGCACTGCATGTGAAAAAAGCAGCAGACTGCTCCACTCAAGAAAAATTTAATACTATGTTAACACTGTTCAAGACATTGATATGAGTTTTAAAAAAACAGAAAATTTCTTGAAGTTGAAATACTACAAGAACTAAATATTAAAAAAATGGAGAATGAATACAAAATTAAAATATACCAAAAGCAATTAGAGTTATTAGAAACCCAAATAAAAAAACAAAATCAATAAAAACTTATTAATATTGTAATAAAATGTGTTTTATTAGTAAACTTTTCTTTAAACAAATAATTAGTTACAGTAAACTTGCAAAGTAGTCTAACATTTATTTCTTCACCATCTGCTTCCAACCTTTCATTGTTTTCTTCCTCATCCTCATGTCCTTCATCTATTTCTGGTGGCGATGTTATGTAAGATAGCTGTTGCTACAATGATTTTTTGGGCCAAAACAATTTTACATCGCAGTCTTACCGACAAAACAGGAAATCTCCTTTTCCCAACTCTAAATGCCCTTTCTATCACGTTCCCAGATCTAATTTGTGCCTCATTGAATAATCGTTCAGCAGCTGGTTGTGCTAAAGGTGTAACTAGATAATTTCTAAGTTGATAACCTCCATCACTCAAAATTAGGCTATTATTAAAATGACCAGCCTCAAACTTAGCACACAAGCGAGAATTGTTGAAGATAGTGCTATCGTGTGCCAGCACCGGGCCAGCGAGCAACATCACTTAGACGTAATGACGAATCGCAGATTGCCTGGACATTGATTGAAAAATATCCTTTGTGACATCTAGAGTTTTCTGCATGTACTCCTCCAGGTGACTGGATTTTCATATGGGCACAGTCAAGTGCTCCAATAACTCTCGGAAAACGAGCAATTGCATAAAAGGCTTGTTATGTTTGTAATACCTCATTGTCATTTCTAGGTGGATAAACGTATTCATCTTTTAACGTGATTAGTGAATTACATACACGTGTGATGATCTTTCCTGTAGTTGTTTTCTAAATCCCAGTAAAATCTACCAATGATATACAGCGTGTTCAGCGAGGAATGAGACATGGACAGCGCGATATCTCGGCAACGAATGCAAATTTTAAAATACTGAAGACTTTGTTATAAATGTAAGGTAGGGGCACATATTTTGTAATAAAAAGTTTTCAAATTAAATGCGTTACCGCCAGGTGGCGCTACCTAACTTACCTTTTTTAAATTGAATACCCACTTTTTATTCAATTTTTGGAATTTGCAACATATTTGTGATAACTTTCCTTATAAGTGCTACCAACCTATCTGGTTTCCTTTTCGGGGAAATAATAATTTTTATAAATTTGACTAAAGATGTAGAAGATTGTATTCTGTAGAAATAATAAGCAAATTCTTCTACATTTCTGGAATTGGCCATCTTATAGAACCATTAGTACTTATCCATCGTGTCGGAAATACCCTGTTCAGATGGTCTCTTACTATGTTACTGTTATGAGCAGGTGAGTCGTCTCGTTGAAAATACATCAGCTACCTCTTTTGCTTGAGAATGTTAATTTAAATTTGAGGCAGGTGATGTATTTTCAACAAGAATGGGAGGAATGGGAATGCAAGATAGGTATTAATGGTTCTATATAAGATGGCCAGCTCGTTCTCCAGATTTAACTCCTTTAGACTACTTTCTTTGAGCACATGTAAAAAGTGTAGTCTACGGTACACCTTCCAGAAATGTAGAAAAATTTGCTTATTATCCCTACAGAATACAATCTTTTACATCTTTGTGTTAAATTTATAAAAATTATTATTTTCCCGAAAAGTAAGCCAGAGAGGTTGGTAGCACTTATAAGGAAAGTTATCAGAAATATGTTGCAGATTTCAAAAATCACCTGGCGATAACGCATTTAATTTAAAAACTTTTTATCACAAAATATGTGCCCCTATCTTACATTTATAACAAAGTTTTCGAATTTTAAAATCTGCATTCCTGATCCAGTTGCAAAGAATCTCAAAGTGACTAATAATTGCTCAAGGGGAAGAACAGCATGATTTCTGAAGAAAAAATGAATTGTTACTGTATTATTTGATAAAACATGTAAAATTAAAACGTACCTGTTAGTTTGATGTGACAGTTGGTTTTCTATCTTTTCAAGAAGTAGACGCAATACTGGTTTACTTAACCTAAATCTTGCTATAAATTCATCATCATTCCACTTTTCAAAATTGTTTGTACGTGGTCTGACGTTATTTGGTTGCCTAAATACCATCGAGGGTGCAGCCCTAGGTGGGGCCACCGAACTTGGTCGATACGATGGCGGATCCCGAGATGGCGCATTTGAGAGCGCGGCCCGATCCACAATAGTTTTGACTCATTTGGTGTTTCAGAAACGACTGATCCTATGAAGATCGGACTTTGGTAGTCCGGTGTGGTGGGAGTTAAGCCTTGCATAAAATGCGTGAGTGACTGGCAAGGTTTTGTTTTTGTTTGTAGGCACCGCGTATCTGAGGATCGAGACTGGACGTTGGCGCCAGGTGTAGTTGGGGAAAGGCCTGCATAAGAAGCTTGCGGGACCGACCGTATTGTGTTTCTTTCTAAGAGAAAGCCCGTACCTCAGAAACGGCTGATGCTGTAAAGGTGCGGCTGCGGTAGGTTGTTGAAGTGGGCAAGAGGTTTGGAGAAAATGTGTGTGGGACACAGCATGTTTTGTTTTTGTTTTGGCGGTCTTTTGCTTTTTGCCTTTGGCACTCATTCCGTATCTCCCAAACGGCTGATCTTGTAGAGATGGGACTTTGATAGGCAGGTGAGGTGGGAAATGGCTTGGAGATGGAGAATCTGTGCGGGACCGACCGTCTTTTGTTTTTTTGTCCCAAACCGCTGATCTTATAGAGATGGGACTTTGATAGGCAAGCGAGGTGGGGAAAATGCTTGCGCAAAATGCATCCAGGAGCACGAGATGGGTGCGTGACCGAAGGTATTTGGCAGTCTTTTCGCAGAGGACCGTGTGCGACGCGTGTGCGTACGAAAGTGAGCCCGACTGGTGACCGACAAAGGCCTCTGACCTTTGCCGGTCATGCGCTTAATTGTGCCAGGAGACTTGAAAAGTCGGAGCGCCGCAGGCGCGTTAAAGCGACGCCGCTTTAGTATTTATTGTTTTGGATTCAAAACGATCTAGTTGTTAAAATCTTATAGAGTTTAAAGCAGAAGATTTTATGGTTTTTTTGAAACAGCACCGAATTAGTGAAAGCAGTTGGATCCGAACTTTCCATTCGGTAATCTAAACTGAAACTTGGCCTAATGATGTGAGGGGAAATGATGTCGGGTAGATGTCTAGTTAGTCATGAGGACCTTGGTTACACTACTTACAACCTGTTGCTATATTACAGCATACAGAGTAGGCATTCACATGATATTTTTGTAACAGTGAAGTTTAAAGTTTAATTAAAAGCTACCGCGGTATCACTAGTCCCTCTTTTGCTCGGTAGCTTAAGAGTTGGAAAGTACCGTTTGGTGTTTTAGCACATTATGGCAAAAATTAAAACACTGTCAAACAAATTTATTAGTAAGTAAAAAAATTAAAATTATGTGAAAACTAATATACAGGCTTTATAGATTTGAACTTTCCTCTGAATTCCTCAGCTTGATTCGGATGATGTATAGAGACGTGTGCGTGTAAATTATATTTCTTTTTGACTTTATAGAGACAGAACGGGCAGGAATACATAGCTACTTTCCTATCTACATCTTCCTTGTGCGACTTGTTAGTATTTGAAGAAATATAATTCTCATTGTATTGGGGCCATTCTAGATTGTTAACATCAATCCAGTTAAATCCGTAGGAAACGTCGGAGAAATCTAAAATTTACCAAATTAAAAAATATGCTAATTATTGCTAATATTCAATTCTAAAAGTAACATTTGAATGAACTTACTTATTATTTTATACATTTTGAGTACAATTAATGCTGAATAAGTCAGATTCTGGGTACAGAAATCTTCAATTTATCCAACAAGGAGTTTACTTATAATCCGCATTTATTCGTCTTCTACAGTTCAAAGTTTACAGTTTACAGTTCACAATTCACACGTATATATTTAAACTTAAACACATAAATTTATCATCTTTTCACATTAATTTTTACAACAAAGTTTAAACAGACTAAATAACAAGCACAAGATTATCAGTTAACAGTAAACGATTTATGTTGGGTTTTTACATGTAGGTCTAAACTAAATTTTCGTTTTGTACCGTAAGAACACAAGTTGCATTTATAAGAAGGTGCTTTTCCACATTCCAACCTTAAATGTCTCAATAGAGTAGTACGTTGCTTGTAAGTCTTAAAGCACTTTAGGCACATGAAGGGTTTATCCGGGTTATAAGAGTATCCTAAAAGATAAAAGACGTTAATAACAAGCTAATTATTCACATAAATGTTGCGGTAGACGCTTTAAAAGAACAACCATGTAGAAAGTTTCATTTTAATAGCGCCCGTTGTCCTCGAGATCGAACAAACGAGAAACTTTGAAAGGAACTTTGGTACCCTGTATCTTGAAAACAATGCACTTTATAATATAAGTTCATGCGGACTAGTTTGATGCTTATGGCCCCTAGAATAGGCCTTTAAAGTTTAAGCCCTAACTTGTAATTTGTTCATGATTAAAATCTTTTGTTTTTACAACTATTACTATCAGACATTGGAAGTACATGTAACGCGTTACTTGTAATTAATTACATTTTTTAGTAACGCTCGAGGTAACGCGTTACTTTGTAAAGACACAGTAAAGTAATTGTAACTAATTACAAAAAGCGTGTAACGGTAACGACTTCAGGTCGTTACTTTTTGCGTTACTTGAATAATCTATTTTCAAATTTAGTTTTAGCGGCACAACTTTTAACATTCAATAAGGTACCATCAAGTATTCAGAAAGAATTGTTTGTAAGTACGTGACAGATTGGTTCTACCAAAACAATTATACCTCTGTTTGATTTACCACCTTAGGGTTTATGACGACATTAAAATTTATCACGTTTTTGCGCCGCAAAATAATATACAATAACATCTGTGCGCCTCGAACTAGCTTATAAAAATTCTAGGTAGGATAAATTCTAGGTTTTAGAAAAAAATTTTTCATCGTCTTTTCATTTTAAATTTGACCTAGTATATAGCTATATCGTCCGTCGTTCCTTGCAGTAGAGTTATCACTTATCAAATTCTAAAAACAGTTTAACGCGAGAGTTTTAATTAACAAAACTTAGGAAATGGCCGAAAACAACGAAAATATTCCGTGGCCTCTTTACAATGCGTATTTTTCGTATCATGAAAAGAAAGGGCAAAATATTACAGTTAAGTGTATGTTATGTTTACCAGTAACAAAATTGCTTAGTACTGCCATTAATTCATCGTCGAATTTAAGAAAACATCTCCAGGTAAGAGACTTTTAAAAATATTTTGATTGAATTGCAGGGCCGTAGCAACTTAGTTTCGAATCTGTGTTCGGGAATAAAAGGAGGTCCCTCATTAAAAATAAAACAAATGCAGCAATCATGGGCATCCGCTCCTATTAGCGAGGAGGGGCGCTTGCCCCCCTGAATTTTTCAATCGTATCCCGTTTTCTATTTCGGAAATCAAGAAATTTTTACGTTTGAATGTATGCTAAAATTGCTTTCAACTAGTTAATTGATAAGATCTAAAAATCTATTTTTAATTTATTGATTTGTAGTAAAAACATCCCTAGAATAATAAATGTATCATTTAGTCGCATTTTAATATATTTATTATTCTAATAAGTTGTAAAGATCAAAAACATGGTATTCAAAAGGGTCGGTCGGTATCGGTCTAGTCTTTCTGAAAAGTAAAAGTGTAAACACGTAAACATCACTTTATGACATTCTATAAAATAACAAAGGTTGGATGCAAATCTAAGAGTACGTATTTTCGGTTTCCCAGGTAATTTTGAAATATTTTGTCGCCAATATTGTTGTATTACTTAGGACTCCTAGCATTATAAACTTTTATAGCGATCCCAGTGCAAATTCACCGACAAAGACTGGAAATGGTCATACAAAAGAGCCGCAGACTGTGAGAATTTTTAGAAAAGATTTTATGTGCAGTTACAGGTGTTACAGTTTTACCTTCTTTGTAATTATTGGAATGAAACAAAAGTAATAATATAATAAAATTAGAATTTATTTTTTTTCTGTACAGGACTTTTTGTCCAAATCAAAAATGTTTTACCCGGCTGTTTATGATGCTCTTTTAATTTTGCAAACTATGCCCTGTACGACGCCGACGTGTACTATAGAAAAATTGTTTAGCACTTTAAGAAGGCTTAAGACACGATTAAGGTCTACCATGACGGAGGATAGATTAAACGGCCTGTGTCTAATGAGTGTTCATCGTGACATAATTATGCCAGATAAAGATAATTTTATTGAAAGGGTTGCCAACCGATATGGACAAAATCCACGAAGGTTGCAGTTTCTTTATTCTAGTGAACTAAATAGTGAATAAAAAACTATTATTATTTTTTTATATTTTTCTTAGTTATAATAATTATTATTTTTGTTTGTTTATTATTATATTATTACTATATATACAGACAATAATAAATAAAATATTGCTAACATTATGATAATAAATTGTATAATAAAATATTGTGTTACATGTATTTATATATGGCTTATATCATAACTTTATTGGCAGCAATTTATAATTGTGTTCTTCACTCTCCTGAGTTTTAATTGAATTTGACTAGACCCGTTCTATTCTATTATTCGTTTTTATTATTCCTGTATACCTAATAATAACGCCCCCCCCCGGTCCCACCGACAGCTACGGCCTTGTTGAAATGAATTACATATGTATTTGAAATAACACTGAGATGTGACTGAATATACTGAATTTTTATAGTAAAAAGGGGTTAATTTTTATATTATATATTTCATAGAGACAGCATCCTGCAAAATTAAAAATACTGGAACCAAAGAAAGCTGAAAAATGTGAAGATACTCCATCAACTAGCTCTAAAATTCAGAAAACTTCAAACACATTAACTAACTGGAAAAGTGCTTGTTACCCAAATTGCTTTAAATAAAGCAGTCCAGAATTTTGTTATACAAACAGTACAACCTCTGCAAGTTGTTGATAATAAATCTTTCATTGATCTTGTAATGTTAGGACGCGATTCTGCATTATCGGTGATGTGTTCAAAAACATTGAGAAGTAATTTGGTACAAGATGCAGAGAGAATGAGAAATAATATTTGTAGTACTTTAGAACAAATCGACTTTGTTGCAACAACGGCTGATTGCTGGGCCAAGGGAAAGAGGTAAAAAATAAGATTTAAAGTATTGAACTTAGGTATATTTCTGTTTTTAAACAATTTTTTGTAGAAGTTTTCTGGGTGTAACAGCACACTGGATCAATCCATCAACATTAGAATGAGAATCGGCAGCACTAGCTTGTCGAAGATTAAAAGGAAAATATACATTTGATGTCCTTGCCAGGCAAATGTATTCTATTTATTTAGATTATAGTATACAAAATAAAATTGTATGTACCACGACGGATAATGGAAGTAAGTTTTGCAAAGCGCTCAGGTATTACGTTATAAATAAAAATATTCTCAGTAACATACTTAGTACAATATGGTTTTCCTTTTTTAACAGGGTATATGAAAATCAGGAATTAGAGGAGAGGGAGAATGAAGATGATAATGACGAAGAATTTATAGAACTGACATCTCTTCTAGAAGGCGATGATTACTCTGCAGAAATTATTCTTCCGCCACATCATAGATGTGCATGTCATACTTTACATTTAATAGCTACAAAAGACGCAGAGAAAGCTATGATTAATGCAAGATATAAACAGATTTTTAGATCAACTCTTGCAAAATGCCACAAGTTATGGGCAAAGCAAAATCAGTCGACGCAGGCAGCTGATAAGATTAAAGACATGTTAGGTGCATACCTAAAAACGCCTGTAGTTACAAGGTGGAATTCCTTGTACGACGCAATGCTACAGATAAATAACCATGTAACACATGTTCCAGACAGCATTAATACGTGCATGGATTTCTGTGCTGTTCCTCGTTTCACAGATGCAGAAAGAGAGTTTATAAAAGAGTACTGCCAAGTAAGAATTTAAGTGTTCTTTATTTTACAATTCAGCACTAAAATATTCAGACCTTGAACTGTAATCAATTAGTTTTAAGTTGGAAGATTATTATATTGCAGTATATAAATTTAATATTTTAGGTAATGTGCCCCTTGTCAACTGCCCTAGATATTCTACAAGGAGAAAAAGGAATGTACGTGGGCTACCTACTACCTGTTTTGTACAGCCTGAAAGATAAATTAGATGCACAGATTATGAAATCATTAATATACTGCAAACCATTAGTACAAGTTCTCCTCGAAGGAATTGAATATAGGCAAGTATACTGAATTATTATGTACTCGCAAATACTTACTAAGTATTAATTAAATATTGCAGTAAATTTTTAGTGGTTATTGCTATAAATATGTGCTTATGACTTAGGCATTGTTTTATTGGTGTTAGATTCACTTTTCAATCTCTTTCTTATTTAAGGTTCCAGTCAACATGGTGGAAGAAGGAACTGGTATTGGCAAGCTGTGTTCATCCACGCTTCAAGTTGGCCTGGTTAAAGGACAGTGAGAAACGAGAACAAGCAGAAAATTGGGTTTATGAAGAAATTCTTTCACCTAACCCAAAAATGCAAACAAGTGGAACCGCAGATTTAGAATATAATGACTTTTTTTGTCTTACATTCAATGCAGATGTACATACAAAAACACCTCAAGAACAAGTCAAGATTTTCTTAAGCGAACAACCTAAGGAAACTGATTCATTTTCACGTAGCGCTTTAAGAAAATTGTTTATCAAACATAATACGGCGCTCCCTACAAGTGCCAGTGCAGAACGATTGTTTAGCTTTGCAGGAAATGTTCTGTCGCAAAAGAGATGTCAACTTACTGATGACATGTTTCAAAACCAATTATTATTAAAAGTTAATTATAACAAATTTGTACATACTTAAATAAATTAATTTATGATGTTCAGAAAATACATGTTTTCATATTTTGTAATTCTAAGAGTTGTACGGTAAGCTTATACAAAAAAAAAACTTAACTAGAACCACCTTGAATTTTGAAGGGTTCTACAGAATGAAAGTAACTGATAGTAACGGTAAAGTAACTTAGTTACATATTTGCAGGAACTGTAATGGTAACTAGTTACTTTTTAAAATCAAGTAACTGTAATTGTAACTAATAACATTTTTTGATAAGGTAACTGTAACTAATAACTTTTTAAAGTAACTTTCCAATGTCTGGTTACTATATGTATGTCAAAAAAGAGTCTTTAACCTTAGAAAGAAAATGTTTATTAAGCTAAATTGCTTTCAAGAATTAACTACAGTTGCACGTTTGAAAACTACATCTAACGATTACAGAAAAAAACAGTACAATAAATAGAAAACAACACTGTCTAAATCTTGTGAAAATCTTCAACACAACAATATCTACTATTTATTTAAACTGGTCTTCGACCAAAAGTAATCATTTTGTGCCTTCTCATTAAATGTTTGTCAAAGTCTGCTCTGTATGTAAATCTATGATTACAGATGCTACAAGAGAACTGAGGATCTTTTCCGCACTCCCAATTTAAATGTCGATTTAATGTTGTTTTACTCTGATATCTTTTGTTGCAGTTAGGACAAAAGTAGTAACCGCATTGTAAACTTCTACTCAATACTGATATGTTTCTGTTCATGGTAGTGGAGAAACCTAAAACAAAATTACACAAATTTTTATTATTACTCTACTAACGTAAGTTTAAAACTAATAACTTACTAAAGCAACATCAATATCAAAAAGAGCAATTAACGTTTTAACAAACCTATGCTTCTTAAAACTAAAAGTTTTTCCTGTGGAATTAATAAACAGTCGGGTAACTTCAAGTGACATAAAGGATGACGAAGATCTACATGAAATCTACCACCATCACTTAAAATCAAACACAGAATATAAAAATAGTATTTAC
>VTPC01001530.1:143666-160705 GCA_011009095.1 Ignelater luminosus
ACCCAACTTTGGAATGCATTCAAAACATTTATTACGAAAATAGCAAACCTAGTGTGCAGCATTATAAGAATGCACCCATCAAAAAAGCAAACTTCGTGGTCGAATAAAATCAAAACGGCAGTCAAAGATAAAAAATTAAAATGGATGAAATTTCTGAAGAACAAGAACGAACAAGACAGGAAGAACTACGAAATTCATAAAAACAAAGTTAAAAATAGCATAAAGGCGGCGAAACAAAAAGCATGGAGAGAATTCGGGGAAAAATGGAAAAGGACGCAACAGAAAACCAGAAGGTATTTTACAGAACCCTAAAGAACTTAAACAAACGCGACAATAAACCGGTAATTAGAAACTCGACTTCGAAAGATGAGAAACTCATAATAAATGATAAGGAAAAATTGGAAAGATGAAGAAGACACTTCGAACAAGTTCAAAACGCGAATAACTCAAACGTCCAGGGTTATGAAGCAATTAGAAAGATTAAGATAGGCAAAGCCGTCGGAAGCGATAATATAATTAGCTCTACAGATAATAAAATATCTACCAGCAGAGCGTAACAATGCTCAAGACTCTACTAAATAAGGCCTATATAACAAAGAGTATCCCTCAAGATTGGCAAACAGCCATAATCGTACCCATTCATAAGAAGGGGGACCCAAAAATACGCAAAAACTATAGAAGAATCTCGTTATTAAGCATATCAAGGAAAGTATACGAAAGACTTCTTACGGCAACGACTTAGAAAACGAATAGAACCGATACTAGAGGACGAACAGTGTGGCTTCAGGCCAAACAGAAGTATACAGGATCTGATCTTCATGATCAAACAAATAATAGAAAACACAAGAGAACGAGGAAGACACATATACATGGGCTTCATAGATTTAGAAAGGGCTTTCGACCGAGTAATTTGGGAAGCATTAAGAGCTAAAAACGTTCCGGAAGACTTAATAAATGCCATAAAAAGTTTTCATAGTGACACTGCACGAACTTCAGTAAGAGAAGGTAACATGATATCAACAAGCCTCAAGACGATAACTGGAGTAAGACAGGAAGAGATCCTCAGTCCGCTACTCTTCATAACAACCATTGATAAAATTAGAAAGGTAAAAAAAAAGAAGTGCAGACCACTGATAGTAGGAAGCAAAAACCCACAACTAGTAGGACTTAGTTGCTTCGCATATGCCGACGACATAGTCATCTTTACTCCAACAGAGTCAAGACTCCAAGAAAACATGGATTTCTGGTATGAAGAATTAAAGAAAAAATAAATGTTAATCAACACAGACAAAATCAAAGTAATGTGTATCCCACCCAATTCAGATTTGACTATCCAGCTTCAGGGTAACAAAATCGAGCAAGTCACAGGGTTTAAATATCTAGGAGTTCACATAGAGGAAGATGGAAGCATGAAGGAAGAAATAAGAAATAGAATAAAGAACACTGAAGGACTATATCATGCACTGAGGAAAGTTTTCATCCAAAAAAAGAGAAAGATTAAGAGGAACGAAGATCAAAATATATAAAGCTGTTTACATTCCAACACTAATACATAGCAGTGAATCATGGGTACTGACTAATCGTAGCAAATCGCGCATCCAAGCAATCAAAATAATATACCTGAGAAGAATCTTGGGAATAACGAGAAGAGACAGGATAAGAAATAAAAATAGCAGTTAAATTGTTAGATGACATAATAGAAGACAATCAACTTTGCTTGTTCGGACATGTGACTCGAATGACTGAAGAGAGATTAACTAGGAGAACCTATTATTGTAAACCTTTGGGAAAAAAGACGTGGCAGACCGAGAGAGGCAAGAAATGAAAACGTAGCAAAGGCACTAGAAAAAAGAAAGCTAGACAACTAACAGGGAATAGAAACTGATGGAGAAGAATGTATAACATGAATTAAAGTAGTAGAAATAAAATTTTAACATTACAGTACAGTATAGGAATAAAGACTATGTGCAGTGTGGTCCAATTTCGATGGGATTAAATGGGTAACTTTCTTATTAGCGCAGATAAATGAAAACGGCTTAGGTACTCTTTTTTCATGCTTATTTCATTACCGTTGCCAGAAATAAGCTGCCATCTTTTGTTTTTTCCCTAGTGAGAAAAAGTGAAAAATGGCCGATTTCTTCAATTTGCTGTAACTCCTTTATTTTCAAAGCTACAACAAAAAATTTTTAGCATTGTTGAGGCACTTTTTATCTTAGAAATTAATACCGTCAGTCGTTTTTTTCTAGTCCTTTCCATAACTGCGCTGTAACTCAAAGTTGAATTTTTAAATGGACCATTCAAAAAATTAAACATTAAGTTACAGCGCAGTTATGAAAAGGACTAGAAGAAAACAACTGACGGCATTGAATTCTACGTTAGAAAGTGCTTCAACAATGCTAAAATTTTTTTGTTGTAGCTTTGAAAATAAAGGAGTTACAGCAAATTGAAGGAATCGGTCCATTTAGAAAATTCAACTTTGAGTTATAGCGTAGTTATGGAAAAGGCTAGAAAACAACGACTGGCGGCATTAAATTCTACGTTAAAAAGTGCCTGAACATTTTTGTTTAATACACTTACAACTTACTGATGGAGACCAAAACCATCTTGAAACGTGACTTGTAGTCACAAAACATGCCATACTAAAAATTACAAAAATCAATCAAAGCCTGCTATTTTTATACGCAAAATTAATTTTTTTTCAGAAAACTTTGACGCCTTGTACCAACTTAACGAGGCGATTTTGGATATAGGTAAGTTGGATTAAATCTTCTTATTTTTATCTCAGAAGTCTGCAGTTAAGCTGTGTCCCAACCTTTTGGAGACACCGTGTATACAGGGTGAGTTTTTTTTCGATGTTTAGTATGGGGATCTCGGAAACTAGCGGAGGTAGAGAGACGATTAAATGGGGAAAGAATTACGGTTTTACGAGCTCAATTTAATAAGCTTTTTGTTTTTTGGAAACAATGCATGGCTAACTTAGATATCTTGCAAAAAATAATTTTTTTGTTATTTTGTTTGGTGCCTATAGCTCTGTTATTATTGACTTTAGAAAAAATGTGTAAAGGAAAAAGTTGTAGCTAATTATGTGCTTAATAATACAGTTTAACTAAAAGTTTTATTTTAGCTATAATTTTTGAGTTATGACACAAGCTTGTGTTTTTTCTAATGGAAACCATAGTCGGCCATGACTTAATAAAAAAGGCCTTTTCTCGACGATTCTAACGATATAGCACTTGACATAGTTATTTTTATAAATAAATAAATTATGGCCTTATTTTTCTTTGTATTTTCGAACTGTTCAAGTAGTACGCTATGGAAACAATTGATAGATGCGCGCATTGCGTCTAATAATAATAAGTTAGTTATTAAAATTTTTATTTTAATTTTGAAATTATAAACATAATTATTTTAAATAAAAATAATTTCTGAGAAACCAATAGAGAATGACAAACGATAAATTAAGAAATATAAAGGAAATTAGAATAAAAAGCAGTACCAAAACAACATAATTAAAGCAAGTAAAGTATTTAAGGCTAAACATGTTCAAAAGGTCCAACATTATGATTAATGTACAAGTTACACCTTTTTAAAACCGAATTTGTTACTTTTCTAACGAAACGTACATCAATATTAGCAAAAACTTCTAGTACAGTTTCTCTAAGTTCATCTACTGTGTCGTACGACTTTTGATATATCCTATCTTTCCATTTTTATAATACAAAATGTAACACTCAATCATATCACGCTTTTCTTGATTAAAAAAATTTACGAACGCAAAATCAACATTAATTAGAAACTAAATGATTTGCATCTGTCAACAGGTAATTGTCGTTTGCATCTGTTAATTGTTTCCATAGCATACTATGTTAACAGCATTTTTAGTTTTTAGTTACATCAATGAGTGAAGTACCTATTTTTATCTAAATCTGCTTTGTTCACTTACCTTAAATACTTTACTTACGTCAATTACGTTGTTTTGGTACTACTTTATTTATATCCTAATTTCTTTTATTGTTTCTTAATTTATCGTTTGTGATTCCCTGTTTATTAGTTTCTCAGAAATATTTTTATTTAAAATTGTAACTCCAGCGGAATAAAAATTTCACACCAAAATAAATTATGTCTAACTAACTTAAATTTTATCATTAAATACGATGCACATTTATCGTTTCCATAGAGTACTACTTGAACAGTTCGAAAATGAAAAAAAGAAAAGCTATAATTTATTTATTTATAAAAATAACTATGTCAAGTGGTATATCGTTAGAATCGTTGAAAAAGGACCTTTTTTATAAAGTCATAGCCGACTATGGTTTCCATTAGAAAAAACACAAGCTTGTGTCATAACTCAAAAATTATAGCTTAAATAAAAAATTTGGTTAAACTGTATTATTAAGCACATAATTACCTACAACTTTTTCTTTTATACATTTTTTCTCAAGTCAATACTACCAGAGCTATAGGAACTGAACAAAATAACAAAAAAACTATTTTTGCGAGATATCTAGTTAGCCATGCATTTTTTCTAAAAAACAAGAAGCTCATTAAATTAAGCTCGTAAAACTACAATTCTTTCCCCATTTAATCATCTCTCTATCTCTGCTAGTTTTCGAGATCCCCATACTAAACATCGAAAAAAACTCACCCTGTATACTATTGTTTTTCACGACCCGAGTAAAATTAAAAACTAAAACAGTAAAAATAGATTTTAACATAATTCAGCAAATTAAAAAAACTTCTGTAAGTTTGAGAAAACCGGCAACTCTGCATAACTAATACAAGATTAAACTTTATATCTTTGTTTAATCGTTTCATTTAAAGAGTGTACCGGGATATTATTTATACAAAAAGCTTAACCTACCTAATTACATTAGAACATAATTAGATCAAAATTTAATAAAATCTTTAAAATTAGAATATTTTGTAATTCAGTTTTGATTTCCTTTTCATAGTTATTATTGTTATTCCAAGATTTTTTGTCACTATACCGCAAAAATAGAATAAAGAATGCGACAAGCATTAGGGAAAATACCAGGTAACAACAAGTACGGACATGCACACCAACCGTGATTTCAAGTACTTTAACTATTGTGACGATAAATACTACAACCTTTAAAACATAAACGCATAAACTTCTGATGCTACAAGACGTGTCTCTGATTGGTCGTTGAGGTGGTTGTGGGCGAGAACTGATGATGGGAGGAGCTTATTTTTGTTTTTTCTAAATAACTTAAAAAATAAACCAAATATTTGACTAGTTTCTTTTTTAAATGCTAGAATAGACTTACACCCACCATATTACGTTGCTGGGAATCTAAATTTTTAGATTTAATATCATTAATATAACAATTATAATTTTCATTGTTTTTAAAACGAAACGAATAAAAAAATTCAAACAAATAGCAACACTTCTTTATAGTCCAAGGTCATATCTTCCCACCAGTACGCAAAATTACCATTTTGGTTAACAAGTTTACAAGTTGTTTAGGCAATAAAATGACCATTAACACTTATAAATATACATTGTGTTTTAAAAAACAATTGCAAAAACCCTCAAGAAATTGTAAAAAATTTGTAAATTTTTTAACAATGGAATACGAGTACAAAGGAATGATTAACGACTCACTTACTTGAAGGCCTTCTTTGTGCACCCTGCAGTTCTCGAAAATTATAATCTGTAGATGGACCCAGGTAATCTGATGAGTCTTCCCTATGCAGCACATGCCCGTTATACATTCACTGACCAATTGATGAATCACGGTGACTTCCAGAAATTTGTTGTTTTACACTGTCTTCGATCGACTGTGGCAAACTCGAATTATTTTCAATTTTATTTATTTTAATATTCCGCTCGAAGGCCTATGTTGGATAATGTGCTGGATTTCTTCTTTTATAAAAATTAAAACACAAATCACTTGAGTATAGTAACTTTACTTTCTTTACTTTTGGTGTGGTCACCTTGACCTTGAGGGTTCAAACACTGCTAGTATATTCTTTTGGAAATAATAGAAACGATTTCTTCATATTTTTGAAATTTTGGAAAAACGGCGATTCTTGTAGATCCCTAAATAACAAAAAGTTTTGCTGTTGTCAAAATTAATTTTCCATTTAATTCACCTTATTTTATAATTATATCTATGCTAGTATGTAATTATTTAGAGACAGTGGGAAGTTGATGAGGTTGTTGTGGCACATTTAAATAATTTACATCTCTGAAAGACACATAGCAATAACGTGCTACCACAAGCTTTTTATGTATATTTTTTTACTATTTACACAATTAAAGAAAAATCTAAAGCAGTATAAACTATTCTAGTTTCTGCAGGTTTTGTTAAAAATTCTAGCTCAATTTCTATTCTATTAACACACCATTTCAACAAAATCATTACGTAATAATGATTTTATTAAAGATATTTCACATGTTGAGAGGTTATGTGACTTCTTAAATTTCCTTTTTGCTTAGTTTTATAAGAACACTGAAAGCACTGGAATCGTGGTGGTTTTCCACACTCGTATCTAATGTGTAGAGACAAAGAACATCTGTGCTTGTATATCTTGCCACACTTTTTACATTTATTACCTACAACAATAAGAAATGTCAACACACCCCAATGGCGGTCAAAAACATATAAAAGCGCATTATAGTGGAATCACGAAGATACAGAGCTGTATAAGCGTTTTCCTTGGATATATTGATGGCACGACATTTATTTCAATGAAATCAAATTGAAAGTACCTACTTACTTCCAAATTACTTTATTCATAGAAATTCATTAGTCTAACATATAACAAAAAAAATCATAACAGGCATATAAGCATAAAAATATTATTTATGTTGTACTTTATTAGATTATTATAATATTACGTTTCATTGCCTTTAGAGCAATTCGTTGTCATAACCGTACAGTCAGAACTGTTGATCAAAAATAACTAGTGACAAATTATAATTTATCTCATCAAATTTAAAAGTTAAAAATTATTATAGTAACGATTAAATGTCCCTAAGAGAAGCTTACAGTTAGCCAATTTGCCTTAAAAGGATACAGTGTCATAATCAATGTTATGTTTCAGATAAAGGTGCCTTTTGAGGTTTGCTTTTTGACAAGATTTATAAGAACACCGAGAACAGCAAAACTGGGGTTCCTTTTGACATTCATATTTGAGATGTTTGTAAAGGGATGCGTTACATCTATATCCTCTTCCGCAAATTTTGCACGAATAAAGCAACTTTTGTGTCTTCAGAGGACCTAAAAATGTTAACTAAGTAAGTAAATGTTACGTAGTAGAAGTATGAACATCTTCGTTTTAAGAATTAAAAGTAAATGCTTTTTAACAAAGAAAAAAAGAAAGGTTGCGCATACTATTTAACAAGACATATTTTAAGTACAAATAAATACTCTGTAGGGACGAAACCCAACAACTAAACAAAAGATTAACAAAATCAACCTTTTTGTATGTAAATACACCAGAATTACAAACAAAGTCTAAAGGTAGTGTCAGGGCCGACGGAAGGTATATGGTGAATATGGAGCACTCCATACTTGAGATGTTTTTGAGTATGGAGTTCCATAGCTGAAAATTTCGTATTTAAATTTTCAATTTTTGACGATTAACATATATGTATATTTTTTATTTCTTATTATTTTATTATTTAATGTATAAATATATGTACAAATCATTTATAAATAATAAATAAATACACAATAAAAGAACTTCTCAATCCTTTAAATCGCTTTCCCGCGAGCGCGCCTATTTGGTATACATGTCGTTGGTCTAACGCACAAAGGTACTAACGAGAATAGGCCTCTACTTGTTCTACTTACAATTTAATCTTTAATATGCCATTCGTTAGTGCTGCTGGAGAGTAGTTATTGCCCAAAAGGTTTTAAGGTTCCAGCTTACGGTGGCCGAAATATATCACTTGGAGTTATGAATTTTAGGCCAAATCGGGGGGATCAAGGAACATACAAATTAGACTCTCGGGCGTGGTTGAGGTGATTATTTCAATTAACAAAAAAGTTTGTGATGATAGATCGTATTTATATTGACTTGTGAATGGCTTTACTTTCTGAAAACGCAACCACTTGATTTCTAGCCACTTAGTTTATAGTTTTGGGTAGGTTTAGTAAATATTAATAATTAATTAATTAATTAATCTCAGAACTACCTTTGCTACCATGAGTTTCCTCTCAGACGTAGCAATAACCATCTCGGGTAGATTCATCATAAATTGTGAAATTGTAAACATTTAGATGGCACTTGTCTGAAAATCACCAGCGAATATTATGAGCACAATAGCTTGGAGATCGAACATTATGGCTCTAAATGTTTTTCCCAGCTCTGCTGATGCATTATACACCAAAAACTGATCCTTTTTTGAACGATAAAAGACAAGAGCTGGTTTAACATTGTGAAAAATACTTTGGTACACAAACTGTAAGACCGGTCTCACATTTTCAGAAGCGCAAAAGTCTTGATATAATCACAGTGGAGATATTTATTTAGATAGTTTTTAGTTAAATCAGGCCTGCAGCAATGCAACTCTATCCTTGAATTGATATGATCCTTAACTGTCTGTCTACGTCAGATGTTGCGTTCTGGAGTTTGCTACTCTTCCTTTCATCATAGCTCGCAAAAGTCTCCGTATCTGTCATTCCTTCAACTTCTTGATGACTTTATGAAATACAGCAAAAGTGCCAAAAAAGAATTTGAGACAGACTCGATGTCCTCTATTGTTTGTTAAATAATACATTTTTGAGTTTTTTCGGTTTTTTGTTACAGAACTTAATTTACTTCTAGATATAGCCACTATTTGTATTAAAGAACTTATCAGTGTTTTTTGTCTCGTATAATCTGCTAGGCTGTAAAGTTGTTCCCTTTGGTTTTTAGAAAAATGTTCTTGACATTTAAACCTGCACTTTAGGCAATCCACTTTCAGTTGCCTTTTTTCTGAAATTTCCTTTCCAGAACGATTAATGTACTAATTACTTTCGTTAGATGACGCTAGCTAGTTTAAAATTATAGTTATTGCGTACTTAGCACCTTTGTGCATACGAAACTCTTTAGTTTTCTTCATTACCTAATGTATTTAACTCATTTTGTCAAAAAAGTCACTTAACCCTGTGTGCGCTAGCCTATCGATGTGCAACGACGTTTTTTGCACTCCATACCTCAGAAAATCATGTTCCGCCGGCCCTGGGTACTGTAGTGGAGCGGGCAGAGGGTAAAAATGTTACTAAAAATTTTTCTAGGGTAGAAAAATATGGGACCTTTACCACTTTATTCAGGGTCCTTAGAAGTACCAGAATCTCGTATTACGGCCTCTCCTACAGGTTATATTTTTTTTCTTCACATTGAAGTAATCTAGGATGCTGGTTGTCTTTTTCCTTAATAGACTATTTATTGAAGAGGAATCGAGTATTTTCTGATTGGTATAACATTATTAATTTGACCAATATTTATATTTTTTGCAAACGAAACCTGACGAAATCGGTCAAGTCCCGACTTCAATAACTCGTAACATATTTTTTTCACGATATCGATTTCACATTTTTTGGTATGTATGGCTGCCTTGAAGTGTTATGAACATATTTTAATTAATAAGCCGTTTTCATCTTTGTTGCTTGTAATTAATGAATCGTTTCATAATACAGTGCAATATTACAATATACAGTGTGTTCAAGATAAGGATGCACAGCATGGGGATCTTGGAAACGGTAAGAGATACAGGGTCGGCTAAATGAGATGAAAGTTGGCTATTTATAGGACCTTTTTGTTGGCGTTTGCAAAATCTAGATATCTTGGATAGTTTCAGAGATATTTAAAAAAAGTAGATTTCTGGATTTTCGTTATTATTTTTTCTTTCCTTTATTTGAAGAAATATCGGAAAACTAAAACCACTTTTCCATTGCCACTTTTTGTTCTCTGTTAAGATACGCTAACGAAATTCCTGTACAACGTTTCGGTTTCGAGTAACCATCATCAATCTCATTTTTTTAAATAGGCGGAAAAGCAATTAAAAATTATTTTGGATGGCTCTTGTTGTCACAATTCTAAAAATGTAAACATGATAGGGTTATTTTGATTTCTTATGCTATAAATTAATGCATTCTGCACTACCCTGGCCTCCACGATCACCTGATCTAACACCGTTAGATTTCTTTCCTTTGGGGTTATGCCAAGAATCATGTGCTCAACCAAAACTTTGAAGATGAACAGCAATTATTACAGTTGGTGACAGCAGCGTTCAACAGAAAAAAATCAAAACCAAAATAACCCTATCATGTTTACATGTCCAGTCAACAAGCTAGGAGAATAAAAAAAAACACTCAGTACGAATTTGAAAACTCTTTTTTGCAATGAGTTCTATATGACCCCAAGGTCATTCATGACTATTAAGATCTTCCCCCGGCCCCCCTTCTGCCCCAAATCGCGAAATCAACCCTTTGAACCACCCCCTTTCTGGAGATTTCTTTTATTTGTGAAAATGTGTGAATTTTAGCTTAGAAATGGCTTCTAAAAGGTTTTTTTGGATCGCTGATCACTAATCCGGCATTAGTTTTCTGGAAACGTAAACCTGGCAGTAGAAAAACGGAAAATTTGGCTTAACTTCTGGAAAAATGTTTCTTGTTCGTGGAAATTTTAAAATTCAACTTTTTTTTACGGAAGAACAAATCACCGAATTCATTAAAAGTTCTTTTTGCTTCTCTTCTGATATTTTTACGCATTGTAAAATCTTCGTGAAAGAGGGACGAAGGAACAGCAGATAACTCGTATGACAGAATATCAGACATGTCGCTGTCTTTCAAATGAGCTAAGTACTAAGAATTTAAAAAATAAGGAAATAATCCTGTAATTTAAATTGAAAAAAATACAGTAACTTTGATAAAATGAAATTTAAATACAGTCAGACGTTGTCCATAATAGTTTACATAAGAATTGAGCAAAAATCATTCATTTCACAATTTTGCAAAAAGTTTACAAGCTAAAACACAATGTGTACCTGGAAGAAAGAACCAACATTTTGGTCAAAAAAGCAAATCAGACTGTTTAAATATTTATTGATATCAATGCATAAAAGAATTTGCAATTAACACATAAACCTCAACATTAAAAGAATAATTCCACAAGACACTGACATCAATTTTCTATTAAGTCCACTAAGAAGTGTAATTATTTATTTGCTCGTTACCTACAGTTTAGCTCTACCAAATAGTGGTTCTGCCATGTCTAGCTAAAATATGATGTTTTAAATTTTCTTTCCTTTTAGATTTGTACAAGCATCCAGGCTCTGAGCACACAAAATGAGGAGCTTTTCCGCACTCGTATCTTTGATGCTGTACTAATCCTCGCTGCCAGCTATAACTTCTATTGCAAGCATCGCATCTGTATTGTTTTGTGTAAATCTCTAAAAAAGAAAAAGAGAATTAGGATGAAAAGAAATTGCGAACGCAAATATCATAAACCAGTACTAGTCTACATTCAGATAAAATAAAATTTGCTTTGTATCTTTGTGTACACCAGTGAATGGTCTTGAACAATTAGGCCAATAATGTGCAATCAGTTTTCTGTAACTAGAGATGCCCATTGAATACCATCGAATTTGAAGCATCTTGTATAAAAGGCGAAATAAACAATGTGCAGTCAAGTAGATTTATTAACATTTTAAGGCACAGCACAAACTTTGGTTGTTGTAACAAATATTATCGATCTTATTACATTGAATTCCGGTGCTTTGTTTCTATATGATACTTTAAGTGTTCTTTTCGTTTGTAACGACATGAACACACGCCGCATACGAAATTCTTCCCTTTTCCACAGTCTCGAGATAAATGTACAGCTAGAGAGTGACTATTTTTATACAGCTTGAAACATTTTGGGCATTTAACCATAGTAACACCACCGTCCTGCGCTTGAAAATCTGAAAGAGCAAAATATTACTAATTAATTAATTAAATTTTAATAGAACCGGCTAAATTGATCGGGCTTTAGGGTAAACAGACGTCTGTTGTTATTATTTCTTATTGATCTGTATTTAATCGTAATAAAAGCTAGGATAAATGACATAAGATACAAATAAGTATATAATTATAAAGAAGTACAACAAAACTATCGCTATGAAATACTACAAGAATTTTTCATTAAACTTTTTGCTTGTTTAGTCGACCTCTGGCATATTTTAGCCAATCCTTAACCGGATTAGCAATTAAGAGATCGTTTCTTCCTTCTTCTGGAAAACCAGCTTTTGCTGCCTCTACAAAAAAATCGCTGTTGGAAAAGATTAAGAAATAATTAGAAACTTATCTTACGGTAAACGATATCCATAGTTTTAGTCTTTTCAAATGGAATTTTATCTCTGCCCTTCCAGCTGTATAGTACACACACGTCGTCGTTTAAAAGATATTTCATAATTCTTCGTGTTAGTCCAGCTATACCCGATCCTCCTATTGCAGCAAGCCTTTTTATCTAAAAATGCATTTGCTTTACTATAAAAATACAAAGGTCTCCAAACTACTGGGTACCATATATTGACGTACAGATGGATCATTTTCTAATAAATCTTCAAATTTTTCAAATTCTTTCAAAGTTTTTATTGGAAATTTGGGAACGTTGTCGGGTGGAGTTTCATCATTGGAATTACCTTTGGCTCGAGTTAGTAACTGGGATAATATTACAGAATGTTGATTTATGTTTTCCTTAATTTGCATTAAAGTTGAGATGATTTGATTTTCAAACCCTAAGAAATAACAAATTAGTTCCATGTATGTAGAAATAGAAATGATGAAGAAAATCAACTTGGAAATTACTAAGCCCATACTACAAATTCTAACAATTCGGTCGCTCATTGTGTTAGGATATTTTAAAATTTTTTGTGTTTCCTATTTCCTGAATATTCTTTAAAACTGCCATATAATACCATAGTACTCACTAATCAGTAATTATCTAATTATGGAAAAAGGAAAACTGTATTAAAGTTGCAGATACTTACTAAACTAGCTAGTCGTGGTTTTAGGCATGAGTAAGGGGTAGGAGCACAAAACAAAAAGAACGCATAAACAGAAATTGATGTAATTATTAATTTATTATTATTTCTTTTTTCCAACATACAGTAACATATGTAAACATCGATCTAATTATTCCTCATTGATAACTCGTTACAACTGAAAATTACTACATCGATGTTTGCCCAAAATATGACGTTTTAATGATCCTTTATGCTTAGTCTTATATTGGCAATCGGCAAAAGTGCAAGAAAATTGTGGTTCCTTACCACATTCGTATCTGAGGTGAAATTTTATACTGCTGCAGTGTTTATAAACTTTCCCACAAGTTGAACAGTTGAAACCAGTAGATTCCGATATGCCTGAAAATAAAGAAGGCATTTTATTAAATTATATGGGCAAAAAATCTTCTCTATAAAACTTCTGTTTGTTTTTAAATCTGTGAAAATGTTACAGAAAAGAACTACCAACCGAACTAAAAATTGCTTTTTTCTGAAAAACCATTTATTTAGTATAACTGTTTTACATGTGGTATACCAAGAATCTTATTACAAACTACAATATGCAACATGAAACTAACAGAAAACGATCTCTTTTTGACAGTTGATGTTTTATAACTAAATATTTTATTCTCATGTTCTCATATTCTGGTTGTTACAAATAATCTTACAAGTAAATAAATACTACTACCCCAGATTAGAAGAATGATGTATTGCCAAAATATGTCGCTTCAAAGACCCCTTTTGTTTACACTTATACTGGCAATTGGTGAAGGTGCAGCGAAATCGTGGTTCCTTGCCGCATTCATACTTAAGATGTAGTCTTAAACTTCTTGAATACTTATAAACTTTTGCACATTTCGAACAGGTATAACCAGCACTATGTTTCACAGTACCTAAAATGGAATATATGTTGAGAGTGACCACGAGCATGAACAAAAATAAAAATAAAGAATTGCTCAGACAAAGCAACTACATAAACAATAGACTATAGGTAGTATTAGTTAAAGTCAAATCTTTGCATGAGTCATTTATTCAGTAGACCTATAGATACAGTATGTGTCCACTATACATAGGCAGACTTTTTAAGGAGTAGACCACCCTTAAGCGCTTTCATTAGAATTAGAAAAGCTCTATTAACTCTTACCATTAGGGCGCACTTATAAAATAAGAACTAAACTGAGCAAAGTCTTAGTTATAAATATTCTATCGTAAACAATCCTAATGATTTAGACATGGAAAATACAACTAGTACGATCTTAAAGATAAATTCATCAAAAGTTACGGCTATAATACACATCGATTATTGAGATGTACCTGCTTTGTCGGCCGTAAAGTGAAGTGAACAGCAAATCATCTGCTAAGCAAGAAATGCCTGTTGTGTAAGGTCAGTAAAGTTCCAAACAGTAGTCGACACCCTTTTGCATTTGATTCGCGCCACGCACTGTTGTAAAAGTTGGAAACCAGATAGCGGTTTGTGTATCAAAATTAAATTTTCTTCCGGGTAGAATTTGCTGTGAATTACTACATTGTGGAAAGTTTCAGTTATTAATGTTATGAAAACCTTCTCGTTTAACAAGTTAATTTTAGCATAAGAAGGATACTTTCTATGTTTGAATATGTTAAGTATCACTAGTCTTGTCTGCGTTGAAAACTCGATACCAGAATATTCGAAATTATTTGTCTGAGATTTTTTATAAGAAGTCTTGTTGCTTGTGTACAAATGATTAAAGTTTTGTACGACATTGTTGACAGGGGAAGACTTAATCAGTTTTGCGTTTTGTTTAGGATTGTTTATACGTTTTTTGGCAACATAATCTTTCCAACAACAACTTGCAAACCGATAAAAAATTAGTTCAACAGCCAGTGCCGGATTAACGATTTGGAGGCCCGTAGGCAGTAGAAGCGATGGGGCGTCCCTCACAGATGAATCTATTTATGTCTGCGTCGCACCGCGGGAGTGTCTCTGTATTTCTAACTTTATCTAGTGGCCAGTGGTATTGGTGATCATCATCTTACGATAAATCTGAAATACTGTAGGTAATAACATTTGGCAATGTAGATTGCAGTTTATGCTCAAAACTTATTTTATAAGACTGGGATGCTGGTACTGCCGTTTTCTTATTGAAGTCTTGAAACTGACAAATGAAATGTTTGAAATGAATCATTTCAACACCGAGCTCACGTTCAATGCTTCCTCTTTGATTTGTGCTTAACCCTTAAAAGGGAAATCACAAAGACAACCAAATAGTAATTGAACTTGCTCAAACAGTTAGAACGTTCTACGTTTAGCTTGTCCAATATTGGTAGATAAGTTTCAATCTTGAAAACCTCATCAGAATATTTTAAGTCACTGGCTTTACTCTCATAGAAATCAATATTTTTTCTCCGCGACTTTAAGAAATCTTAGAGTGAATTTCAAAAACGAGCGGCACTTTAAAGTTCTATTGCTGCACTTTGCATTAATGTGGTCGAGGATGGTTGCCCAAAAGTCTGTCATGATGACATTTTCCTTCTTCGGCCTTTCTTTCATTAGGCAATTGGCCTCATGAATTGTCTCTGGCTTCTGACTCTTACCTTTACATAAAGCTCTTGTCGCGTCGGCTCTAGCGCTCCACCTCGTGTCGTTTACGTTTTTGGAAACTATAGCACGGTTTGTTTGATCACTCTGATCAGCTTAATCAAGGCATTTCATCATAACCGTCCAACGATGGATGAAGGCTGAGTAAAAGTTCTAGAATGCCTGGACAAATTAAAGAAAGAAATCGCGCAAATACAGCTTTCAAAGGCGCTCACTCCAACTATGTTAAACGAGTGTGCTGCACATGGAATGTAAATTGCAAGCTTACTGATATTAGAAATATGGGATTGAAGACTATTGCAGCAGCTTGACATGTTAGCCGGGTTATCATAAGATTGCCCTCGCATATTGTTAGTGTCGATGCCATACTTATTTAAGAAATTCAATACGGCTGTGAGAAGCGGTTCTCCAGTGTGACTGCCTATATGGATCAATGTAAGAAAACGTTCATTCATTTCTCCATCAAATGATCTAACATATCTCATCACTACAGTTAACTGATCTACGTGAGACATGTCTGATGTTGAATCAACGCTTACAGAATAAATACTTCGTTTTTCTTTAATTCTTCTACAGTAACATTCAAAAACCCTTTCTCCCATTATTTCAATCACCTCTTCACAAATTGTGCAAAGTAAATAAGACGGCTTTCTTCTCCCTTGATTACCATATTTGGCTAAATAAGAACTCAAAAAAGGATCATACTCCGCAATTAGTTCTAAAATTCCCAAATAGTTGCCATTATTCTGCATCGCCACTGAAAGCTAATCCACGTGACGAGAAAAACTTGACCACAGTTACTACACGTCCGTCCGTCGTAGAACTTGGATCCAATATTCACGTTCTTTGTTAAATTGAACTTCCAAAAAGCTGTCGATTCATCTTTGTGATCTTCTTCTGTTTATTAGTGTTACACTATCGATGAGTTGCAAATTGTGTTCTTTTATGTTCTCTAAAAAGTACTAACGGAAAGCAGTATACGTTTCCATTTGTCGGAGAGTACATGGGCCACTCTCGTTTAATTTGCGCTCCACTTACATGAAAGCGTAAGAACTCTCTTGTAATCTTCATACTGCCTGGCTGAAGCTGATAAATCGCTATCCAAATTTTGATACTCGGCTGGATCTCTTGATCACCAAAACGTCCGCACTTCTTCTGTAATGTTTTGCCACAATCCCATGTCATTTTGCTACTCTGGTCCAAATTTATCTCTAGTTTGAGTATGGAACTGAATTTCCGGCTCTACCTCCGCTTGCTCCAACATTTCAACATTATCCTTTTTAGGTGTTTGTTCAAGTAATGGATTTAGTACCTCTGCTTCGTCCATTTCATTTACATTATATTTAGATGTAGTTTTACCCTCGGTAAGTTTCCGTGTAAAACCAAGTTCAAAAAGATTGTGAGTGTTTTTTATTGTTTCATCTAGCTTTTTAGCCTATACATGATGTTACCTTTTTT